>JACEFZ010002641.1:0-25953 GCA_014155875.1 Cepaea nemoralis
GGCTGAGTGGTCTCGAGGTATGGTATCCGCCTCGAGTGTTGGAGGTCCCGGGTTCTAGCCCCGGTGAGGGTCGGGATGTTTTCAAGTGGACTTCTAGTAATACATTTTCCCCTGGACTCTGGGTAGTGGGATCGGACGCCCGTGTGTATTGTTGCGCACGTAAAAAAAAACTCTTGGTTGTTGAAAATCGAAAAAGAGTAGCCTAATGGCGCTGCCCGGGAAAAATTTCAAGTTAACAATCTACCCAAAGTATTTCAGGATCCTTGCCGGTGCTACGGAGTTCGTGCAATGAGCTGAGATTCTCCGGATTTAGTCTTGAGTTAGGAGTAGAACGGAACACTTATGGGTTACACTCTTGTGCTGTGATGTTGATCCATCGACTAAAACTAAACTATAAAAAAAACATGCGAGTGAGCGTGTGTGTATATGACAATGTATGTTCCACTGTTCCACGTTTGGTTAGAACATGAAAGGACCCGGTTACGCGCCTTATACGTATTGGCATTGGACATATGGTGCTAGACCCATGTTCTTAGATCATTCGACACTGGGTGGGTGACGTGGGAACATCGGTCGCGTTTACTTCCCAAGACATTCCCCGGTACCTATGTTAAGCTGGGCCGACCTGGGTGACCCTGCTAATGTTAAACATTCCAACCCGTCCCGATGTGGTTGACACTCGCGACTTCCGGGCAAGCGTCTAGCCACCACGGTAGGCTCTCTCATTTTTGTTCATCATCCAGTGCCTTGCCAACTGGCGTGGGTCATCATGCCTCTTCACAAATTGCGATCTCCGACGTCATGGATCAATTCCTGTGTTGACTCTCTTTCGTGCTATGACACACGACTCTCAAGAATCTTCTCACACTGTCTCCCGTTATCTCTCTTTTCACAAATCTTTTCGGTTGTCACAGCAGGTTCCAACTTTTGTCTTCTCATAACATGGCAAAAAAAACAATGACTGCCTCTTTCTGATGTTAGTGGTAAGTTGTCTTTGCGACTCAGCTTCCCTTAAAACATCTTGATTGCTTATTTTGGCTGTCCAATTAATTTTCAACATTCATCTATAAAACCACACCCTCAAGTTTTCCGTGGATTTTGTTTTCGCCTGTTTACTAATTAGTCCAGGATTCGCAGCCATATATTAAAACTGGTTCCATGTAATATGCAAGAACCCTTTCCCTAACTTTCAAGGGCAGTGACGTATTGCACATATCGTACTTCATTTAATAGAATGCAGTTTCTGCTTGTCCTATTCTGTTCTTTATCTCAGTGATGCATCTTCCATCTGTTGTTATCCACGTGCCTATGTATCTGAAGTTCTGCACTTTCCCTAAAAATATATTTCTAGTTTCTTTTGCATATTCAGTTTGTTTATTAATTTGTAATATCTTATAGTTTATTGCCTTTGTGACTTAACCTCTTTCAAAACGTTTATAATTCTAACTATGCGCGTTTTAATTTGTTTCAACGTGTTTGTAATTTCCGAGTTTAGGACTGTACATTGTCTACATTGCTAAATAAGTGTAGTTCTGTAGTGGTCTCTCACGTTAGTTGGCAAGGCAAATGATGACCTAATTGATGGTGTAAATGATGATGATGATACTGAGATGAATGAAAATGCTGTTAATGATGAGAATGTTGATGATCATTCGTGCAAACGTTCTCTTATACACAAGTAAAGACATGTTTCCTGTCAGTTAAAGTATCCCATTGAAACGAAGTAACTTTTTCTTATCTCAACAAATAAAGGTATTTAAACCGTACACTATTGTAAACGTATACATGTCTTTCTTCGTAAATTTATGGTAGCCGATACATTTGTTTCTTTAATTTCCTTACGAAGTTGGCAGTCGCAGTTTTACTGATATGTTTATAATTAATCAATCAATCAGGTACCACCTCCGCAATGAAGATTGAATGCAATTGATCTCCAACACTCTATGTCTCTGGACCTGGTTGTAGACTCTGATAGATTGCTTTTTCTTTCATACCTTGATGTTATTTTATCACCTGTATCCTTGTCTACCTCTTACTCGCCTGCCTTCAGCTTTTCTTTCTATCATGGTTGCTATAGGAATGCGATTTCTTAGTTTCTTTTGTTTTTCCGTGTGTTTTTTTTTTTGGTCCTCTCTCGCTTTTAACTTAAGCATAGTCCATGCACACTACTTCTAATAGTGCTGGACTGATTTTTGAGTGTGGATTAGTTTCCCTGTTAAGAGTTAGTTAGTTAGTTAGTTAGTCGACAGATCATCCTCATTGCACATCAAACCATTCAGCCCATAAGTACTCGGAACTTCTCCTCAGCAAATCCCGCAGCATGTAGCGGCTCATGACACCAGTACTGTGTTGGTTTATTACTCTTCTTTAGTTTCCAGTGTAGTGTTTTGTTTGGCCACACCTGTTTTTAACTTGCTGTTCTCACAGCCTGACCATCGCTTGGTTCTCGTAAAACGACTTACTTCGCGTAGAGCATTCAGAATGTCTGCCTGGTCCATGGCTCATCCGCCTTCCACAGTAGCCTTACCTGCAAGCCTGTCAGCCTGCTAATTCCCCTGTACTAATCTTTGCCAGCCGAGACCGCTCTAGAAACAGCAGCCACACTTTTCAGGACCGACCCCATCTCAATCCTCCTGAGCATACTCATTGAGTCACTAAGGACACAAGCCCGATTGAATGTTTGTGTCTCGAGCCTTGTTATTGCTTTACTTACTGCCATGACTTCCATAGTCAGGCTGCATGTGGTCAAAACAAAAGCGCCAGCCTCTTCCTTCACAGTTTTCCCTCCGGCCTGAGCTTAAAGGCCCATGAACTTCTCACTCCTCGGACGACCGACCCATCCGTGTAAATGATAGTATCATCCTCTAAAGAATTCTCGAAGATCAGAGCCTGTATTTCCACCTCCACAACAGCTGGATTTTATTGTCTCATTTTCTATCTAGTTAGGTGCACACTGAAAGGGATGTACAGAACTCTGTTAGCACTTGTACCCACTCCTCGCCAGGTTCTAAGTCCTCGAGTGAACACACCTGCTGAATAATTTCTTCGGCTGACCCATCCACGACTTCCCTCTTTTAACCTTCTGCCCTTTACCTTCTTAACCTCGCTATATAGACTTCAGAGGTACTTGTAATTTACGTCACCAGGTCAAGGATGAGATGTTAATGTTCAAAGTTTATTAGTTTCTGTTTTATGTTTGTTATCTAGGCGCACTGGCGTTGTACGGAAAGTTTAGTCATGTATCATCAGCCAACTACCCCTGAACTAGCTACAACTTTCAAGAAAATGAACGAGTGGGAGTTATCCATTGCAACACGGAATGTGTGGGAGTCATCCATGGTAACACTGAATATGTGGGAGTCATCCATGGTAACACGGAATGTGTGGGCGCAATCTATGATAACATTTAATTGTGGGAGTGATCTATGGTAACACTGAATGTGTGGGAGTCTTCTATGGTAACACGGAATGTGTGGGGAAAATCTAATATAACATTTAATTGTGGGAGTGATCTATGATAACACTGAATGTGTGGGAGTCATCTATGGTAACATTAAATGTGTGGGAGTCATCTATGGTAACACTAAATGTGTGGGAGTGATCTATGGTAACACTAAATGTGTGGGAGTCATCTATGGTAACACTAAATGTGTGGGAGTGATCTATGGTAACACTAAATGTGTGGGAGTCATCCATGGTAACACTGAATGTGTGGGAGTCATCCATGGTAACACTGAATGTGTGGGAGTCATCTATGGTAACACTGAATGTGTGGGAGTCATCTATGGTAACACTAAATGTGTGGGAGTCATCTATGGTAACACTAAATGTGTGGGAGTGATCTATGGTAACACTAAATGTGTGGGAGTGATCTATGGTAACACTAAATGTGTGGGAGTCATCTATGGAAACACTAAATGTGTGGGAGTGATCTATGGTAACACTAAATGTGTGGGAGTCATCCATGGTAACACTAAATGTGTGGGAGTGATCTATGGTAACACTAAATGTGTGGTAGTCATCCATGGTAACACGGAATGTGTGGGGAAAATCTATGATAACATTTAATTGTGGGAGTGATCTATGGTAACACTGAATGTGTGGGAGTCATCTATGGTAACACTAAATGTGTGGGAGTCATCCATGGTAACACTTAATGTGTGGGAGTGATCTATGGTAACACTAAATGTGTGGGAGTCATCCATGGTAAACACGGAATGTGTGGGGAAAATCTATGATAACATTTAATTGTGGGAGTGATCTATGGTAACACTGAATGTGTGGGAGTCATCTATGGTAACACTAAATGTGTGGGAGTCATCTATGGTAACACTAAATGTGTGGGAGTGATCTATGGTAACAACTAAATGTGTGGGAGTCATCTATGGTAACACTAAATGTGTGGGAGTGATCTATGGTAACACTAAATGTGTGGGAGTCATCTATGGAAACACTAAATGTGTGGGAGTAATCTATGGTAACACTAAATGTGTGGGAGTCATCCATGGTAACACTAAATGTGTGGGAGTGATCTATGGTAACACTAAATGTGTGGGAGTCATCCATGGTAACACGGAATGTGTGGGGAAAATCTATGATAACATTTAATTGTGGGAGTGATCTATGGTAACACTGAATGTGTGGGAGTCATCTATGGTAACACTAAATGTGTGGGAGTCATCTATGGTAACACTAAATGTGTGGGAGTGATCTATGGTAACACTAAATGTGTGGGAGTCATCTATGGTAACACTAAATGTGTGGGAGTGATCTATGGTAACACTTAATGTGTAGGAGTCATCCATGGTAACACTGAATGTGTGGGAGTCATCCATGGTAACACTGAATGTGTGGGAGTCATCTATGGTAACACTAAATGTGTGGGAGTCATCTATGGTAACACTAAATATGTGGGAGTGATCTATGGTAACACTAAATGTGTGGGAGTGATCGATGGTAACACTAAATGTGTGGGAGTCATCTATGGAAACACTAAATGTGTGGGAGTGATCTATGGTAACACTAAATGTGTGGGAGTCATCCATGGTAACACTAAATGTGTGGGAGTGATCTATGGTAACACTAAATGTGTGGGAGTGATCTATGGTAACACTAAATGTGTGGGAGTCATCTATGGTAACACTAAATGTATGGGAGTGATCTATGGTAACACTAAATGTGTGGGAGTCATCCATGGTAACACTAAATGTGTGGGAGTCATCCATGGTAACACTGAATATAAGCCAAACACCGAGTCGTGTTAAAGCCTCAGCCATCTCTCTCAGCTAGCATCATCCTCTAAAGAATTCTCGAAGATCAGAGCCTGTATTTCCACCTCCACAACAGCTGGATTTTATTGTCTCATTTTCTATCTAGTTAGGTGCACACTGAAAGGGATGTACAGAACTCTGTTAGCACTTGTACCCACTCCTCGCCAGGTTCTAAGTCCTCGAGTGAACACACCTGCTGAATAATTTCTTCGGCTGACCCATCCACGACTTCCCTCTTTTTAACCTTCTGCCCTTTACCTTCTTAACCTCGCTATATAGACTTCAGAGGTACTTGTAATTTACGTCACCAAGTCAAGGATGAGATGTTAATGTTCAAAGTTTATTAGTTTCTGTTTTATGTTTGTTATCTAGGCGCACTGGCGTTGTACGGAAAGTTTAGTCATTTATCATCAGCCAACTACCCCTGAACTAGCTACAACTTTCAAGAAAATGAACGAGTGGGAGTTATCCATTGCAACACGGAATGTGTGGGAGTCATCCATGGTAACACTGAATATGTGGGAGTCATCCATGGTAACACGGAATGTGTGGGCGCAATCTATGATAACATTTAATTGTGGGAGTGATCTATGGTAACACTGAATGTGTGGGAGTCTTCTATGGTAACACGGAATGTGTGGGGAAAATCTAATATAACATTTAATTGTGGGAGTGATCTATGGTAACACTGAATGTGTGGGAGTCATCTATGGTAACATTAAATGTGTGGGAGTCATCTATGGTAACACTAAATGTGTGGGAGTGATCTATGGTAACACTAAATGTGTGGGAGTCATCTATGGTAACACTAAATGTGTGGGAGTGATCTATGGTAACACTAAATGTGTGGGAGTCATCTATGGAAACACTAAATGTGTGGGAGTGATCTATGGTAACACTAAATGTGTGGGAGTCATCCATGGTAACACTAAATGTGTGGGAGTGATCTATGGTAACACTAAATGTGTGGGAGTCATCCATGGTAACACGGAATGTGTGGGGAAAATCTATGATAACATTTAATTGTGGGAGTGATCTATGGTAACACTGAATGTGTGGGAGTCATCTATGGTAACACTAAATGTGTGGGAGTCATCCATGGTAACACTAAATGTGTGGGAGTGATCTATGGTAACACTAAATGTGTGGGAGTCATCCATGGTAACACGGAATGTGTGGGGAAAATCTATGATAACATTTAATTGTGGGAGTGATCTATGGTAACACTGAATGTGTGGGAGTCATCTATGGTAAGACTAAATGTGTGGGAGTCATCTATGGTAACACTAAATGTGTGGGAGTGATCTATGGTAACACTAAATGTGTGGGAGTCATCTATGGTAACACTAAATGTGTGGGAGTGATCTATGGTAACACTAAATGTGTGGGAGTCATCTATGGAAACACTAAATGTGTGGGAGTAATCTATGGTAACACTAAATGTGTGGGAGTCATCCATGGTAACACTAAATGTGTGGGAGTGATCTATGGTAACACTAAATGTGTGGGAGTCATCCATGGTAACACGGAATGTGTGGGGAAAATCTATGATAACATTTAATTGTGGGAGTGATCTATGGTAACACTGAATGTGTGGGAGTCATCTATGGTAACACTAAATGTGTGGGAGTCATCTATGGTAACACTAAATGTGTGGGAGTGATCTATGGTAACACTAAATGTGTGGGAGTCATCTATGGTAACACTAAATGTGTGGGAGTGATCTATGGTAACACTTAATGTGTAGGAGTCATCCATGGTAACACTGAATGTGTGGGAGTCATCCATGGTAACACTGAATGTGTGGGAGTCATCTATGGTAACACTGAATGTGTGGGAGTCATCTATGGTAACACTAAATGTGTGGGAGTCATCTATGGTAACACTAAATGTGTGGGAGTGATCTATGGTAACACTAAATGTGTGGGAGTGATCGATGGTAACACTAAATGTGTAGGAGTCATCTATGGAAACACTAAATGTGTGGGAGTGATCTATGGTAACACTAAATGTGTGGGAGTCATCCATGGTAACACTAAATGTGTGGGAACTAAGTGTTGTGGACAAATTTACCTATCTTGGCAGCACCGTGTCACAAGCTGCCAAAATCGATGACGAAGTGAATGCAAGAATCTCCAAGGCCAGTGCAGCCTTTGGCAGACTGTACAAGAATGTATGGGACAGAACTGGAATAAGCCTGCAAACAAAGCTAAAAGTCTACAAAGCAGTTGTATTATCCACACTGCTATATGCTTGTGAAACCTGGACTGTTTATCAGCGACACGCTAGGAAATTAAACCACTTCCACACAGTCTGCCTAAGGAAGCTACTGAAGATTAAATGGCAAGACAAGATTCCAGACACTGAAGTCCTAGAAAGAGCATCCATACCCAGTATCCACACTCTACTGATGAAGAATCAGATTCGCTGGGCTGGTCACTTGACTCGCATGCCAGATCACAGGCTCCCTAAACAAATTTTTTACAGCGAACTGCGTTGTGGTAAACGCTCCCAAGGTGGCCAGAGGAAACGTTTTAAGACACTCTGAAAATTTCACTGAATGCTTTTGGAATTCATCATGACACCTGGGAGGCTGCAGCAGAGACCGAAATTCGTGGCGTGCATCATTGCGCAAAGGTGCAGTTATATGTGAGGCAACCAGGACTGCAAGAGCTGTGAAGAAAAGGCAGGACAGAAAAACCACTGCAGGAAATCCTCCTCCAGAGACGTCAAGCATTCTTTGTCCACATTGTCAAAGAACATTTCGAGCCAAAATAGGCCTTATCAGCCATCTTAGAACCCACGGCTCCACACCTTCAACCCCACTGGATGAAATGAATGGTCATCATCATTCTTGATGGACAAACAACAACAAATGTGTGGGAGTGATCTATGGTAACACTAAATGTGTGGGAGTGATCTATGGTAACACTAAATGTGTGGGAGTGATCTATGGTAACACTAAATGTGTGGGAGTGATCTATGGTAACACTAAATGTGTGGGAGTCATCCATGGTAACACTAAATGTGTGGGAGTCATCCATGGTAACACTAAATGTGTGGGAGTCATCCATGGTAACACTAAATGTGTGGGAGTCATCCATGGTAACACTGAATGTGTGGGAGTGATCTATGGTAACACTAAATGTGTGGGAGTCATCCATGGTAACACTAAATGTGTGGGAGTGATCTATGGTAACACTAAATGTGTGGGAGTCATCTATGGTAACACTAAATGTGTGGGAGTGATCTATGGTAACACTAAATGTGTGGGAGTCATCTATGGAAACACTAAATGTGTGGGAGTGATCTATGGTAACACTAAATGTGTGGGAGTCATCTATGGTAACACTAAATGTATGGGAGTGATCTATGGTAACACTAAATGTGTGGGAGTCATCCATGGTAACACTAAATGTGTGGGAGTCATCCATGGTAACACTGAATATAAGCCAAACACCGAGTCGTGTTAAAGCCTCAGCCATCTCTCTCAGCTAGCAGGGACGGCAGGTCGTAATTCCCACCTGAAGACAGTTTATGCCTATAACAAGCGGCTAGGGAATGTCGTTTTCAGTAATTAATTCAGCAGTTAATCACAATTTTCAGTGTTAAATGAGTAATCGGGTTTATCGCTAGGCCCGTATTATATTTAATACTGGCTCATTCTGTACAGAACATGCTGGCAGCTTTAGTGTGGTTACTCTTTCTCTTCTCTGTGAGGTGATGTAAGAGATAATTACTGCTCCAGACTGTCTGGTGATAACTCTGATGGGTTTGTAGACGCGAGAGTAGAGTAGATCGCTGCCAGATGTACAGGGTGGGCGCGTGCGAGACATGTTTGGTAAATATGATCAGAGATCGGAGGATGCACGAGTCATGCATGAGAACTCCGGTGTTCATGTGATGTACAAGTAAAATCATCTAAGTCACTGGGGTGTTCAGGTGACATACAAATCAAGTCATCTAAGTCACCAGGGTGTTCAGATGATGTACAAGTCATCTAAGTCACCAGGGTGTTCAGATGATGTACAAGTCATCTAAGTCACCAGGGTGTTCAGATGATGTACAAGTCATCTAAGTCACCAGGGTGTTCAGATGATGTACAAGTCATCTAAGTCACCGGGGCGTTCAGGTGATTTACAAGTCATCTAAGTCACCGGGGTGTTCAGATGATATACACGCGAAGTCATCTAAGTCAAGCGCCCGGTTACACACCTGAAGGCGCACTGGGTATATGGTGCTAGACCCACATCGGTATAGACAAACCGGCGCTCCATGGTCGGTATCAAGCTGGTCGCCTTTACTTCCCAAAGATATTTTCTGGTACCATCTGTAAAAATATCCTTCTCGATGCGAATTCAAACCATGACAACCAAGCCGTTAGACGAGTGTCTAGCCACTAGGATACAGCGGCTCAACAATGTGTGGGGTTATTATTGTGTATGAGTGTGTTAAGACTCGTGTTCATATTGTTGTTTAGCTGATGTACCAGGCAGCAGTTGCTATTTTTTCACACAAGAACAATTTGTTTGATAGTCAGCCCTTCCCTTGATGTGTGTTTGTGCGTCTCTGACTAAATCGTCATGCATGTTGGTGCATGTCATGCTAGGAGTATCTTCCACGAAATCGTAATGTTGTTAGTGTGTAAACTCAGTGAAGAGTTTTTCTTGTAACAATTCTATTTCTACCTATCACTTATTGTATACGCCAGTATCAACGTTGATCGACGAAGAAGGAAGAGGTGAGAGGAGGAGGATGAGGACAAGAAGAAGAAGGATTAATTCACTCAGTCATATGTATTGCAATAAACAGTCCACAATTACAAATATCTGTAACAACCTCCGACACATCCAGTTTTATTCTGTCTCTGTCAAAAGGCCTGAAGCCCCACCCAAATCAAACACTTGTAATAATATATCTCTTATAGACACCAGTGCGTCTGGAACTTCTACCTGTGCATTTAAAGTCTTGCTATACATTTGAAATAACCAAAACTGTTGTCACATTGTGGTCTATCTTTGGACTGGACTGTCTGCCAGGAGGAGTTTCCAGGGCTGAAGTTAATATTCCGCGTGCCCGGACACTGCTATAGGCCAGCCGATGTTACATCACCTCCGACTGGGATAGAACTTAGCCTATCAAGAAATCCATTCGTGCCATTTTGTTTTGTGAGACTGGTTATTAACACTTCGGCATTTCTGCCCGTTAATGTTTCAAGCGTATCCTTTTAATCATTTCAGTAAAGCTCTGGCAAAAATATAGAACATCATCATGGTTTTGGCAACATGTAGACCATTATTAGAGTGTTGTAACAATGTAGAACATCAACAGAGTTTTGGCAACAGTGTAAAACATCAATAGAGTTTTGGTAACAATTACAATGTAAAATACCGACAGAGTTTTCGTAACAATGTAAAACACCAACAGAGGTTTGGCAGCAATGTAGAACATCAGTGCCGGTTTGGTAACAACGTAAAACATCAGTAGAGTTTCGGCAACCGTGTGGAATATCAGTCAAGTTTTGGCATCAATCTAACAACGGGCAATAACCGAAGCTTACGGGTGAACATATCTTCACATCTGTCCACATTCTCACTGGCCGCGCTGAGAGAGTATTGTTACACTTCGCCCAAGGTCAGTGTGTTTAACATTAGAATGTATTTATGGAAGATTTGACTGCTTCCTGTAAGCTGATGCCGGTCTCCCTGGCCGCGGCGTTAGCAGCTTTCTCCGTAACCCCGAATACTCTCGTGGTTGACCTGAGCGCACGAGAATTGGAAGCGGTTCGAGTCGCGCCAGTGACTTATGAGAGTATGGAACTGGTCGCTCAGAAAGCAAAGGCAAACTACTGAGCGTAATCTTGTCAAGAAATCAACAATCAGCTGAAAGATGCTGATGTTGACAGCGATGTCCTGTAAAGGATATGTAAAACATTTTTTTAAAGCTGATAGCATGCAAACTAACGGGTTCATCATACCAGTAGGAGGAAAACAATAGGGGGTGGAATATTTTCGCTGTTATCACATTTGCCAGTTACCATATTGTGTAATCTTCAGATGTCGTGGAATTATTCATGTGCCTACAATAGATACTTAACTAATTAAGTGCCATGGTATGATTAATCGTCTTAAGTGACTTCCCGTATCTGCCATGGGTTTACATATCGCCAAAATGTTGCCATTGTATTATAATATACCATACCTGCTACCATATTAACAACTTTTAAATCATAACTGTGACACACAACTACTTCCATTTCCCGTCATCCATTTTTGTTTGGTTCAAACCCAATTTTTGTTTGGGGCTGAATTTGATAAATACATGCTAAAATGTTCACGTATCCCAGAAGTCTAACTGATGGATCTAACGTCTCTAGAACAAGTGGTATTAAAAGCCAACCATGGTGTAAATTGCAGAGCCATAGCGTGGAGGACAAAAAAAAGGGGTGGGGGTGGGAAGGCAGTTTACAAGCCTAAGTCGGACACCTCCCAGCCATAAGCCGTCTAACAGTTTACGAACACCGAGAACTGAGAGAACTATCCGAGGACCAAGCATCTCAACATTCTGACGCCTTTTAAGTGATCAAGTAACATGTGGCAGACGACACAGCGCTAATACCCATGACAACTGAGACAGGAGGCTGCAGACAAATACCGATTGTTCCGCGGTTTGTCAGCTCACAATCGGGACTTTGCTAAATGGGAATCGTGTGCGTGCACACCACGAATGCACCCATGTCAGGGAAGTTGTGATTGTGTTGGAATGTGTGCACGTCCTGAGCGCAGCAGCCGTGTTCAACACTCACGGAGTGGGTACTCCCAGGCCTGGCCTGTGCTCCCTACTTCGTTCATGCGTCGCTTGTCTTATCGCATCCAGGCACACAGCGACTGGGCAACTGTTAAGTTATCTACGCGTGCAAATAGCCTGTAAGCACGTGGCTCTTGTAGTCGTTGGTATAACTTGTTCTACAGTCCCATGCATCCATGAAATGTGGCGTCTATAACGATGTCTATAAGTAACAAACGTTTACCAACTGTTATGTACGTAACTTTACAGTAAATATAGTCCATGAACTATGTTTATAACTTTACACACAGTAATATACTGTGTTTTGCATATCCTTTACAGGACATCGCTGTCAACATCAGCATCTTTCAGCTGTACGTTGATTTCTTGGCAAGATTATGCACAGTAGTTTGCCTTTGCTTTCTGAGCGACAGGCTCCATACTCTCATAAGTCACTGGCGCGACTCGACCCGCTTCCATTTCTTGTGCGCTCACGTCAACCACGAGAGTATTCGGGGTAACGGAGAAAACTGCTAACTCCTCGGCCAGGGAGCCCGGCCAGTAATACACTACCACTTAAATATTAAGAGTTTCGTGCTACATTTAATTTCATTTCCTTTGACTTTCTCAAATTTCTTTGTGTCATGAAAGCTCCTTTTTTGTATTCTGTTTAAAAAATATGTCTGCCTGCTTCACCAATCGTATTTACAATGGTAACTTAATAAGTAATGCAATCTACAACATCGTTCTTCAAACATGAAGTCGTAGAATTATCTACAGCAGCGTTCTTCAAACACGAAGTGATATGACTATCTACAAATTTAACTCATCGTCATTCACTATGACGTCATATAACTATCAACACCAACATATCTTCATTTATTATGATGTCATGTAATTATCTATACGAACACATCGTTATACGAAGGGAAGTCAATAAGCAAGTCACAAATGGTGTAGAAAAATAACTAAATATGATAACAACTTGAAACCAGTTTATTTTTATACATACATTGTCCCTTTATTTCTCAACATAATTTCCACCAACATTGATGCACTTATCCCATCGTTTTATCAGTCCTCCCAAACCGGCTGCATAGAACTGCGTGCTCTGTTTTCTAAACCACGTTTTCACTTCACATTCAACTTCGGCGTCATTCGCGAAATGTCTCCCGCCAAGGTGGGTTTTCAGTGGACCAAAAAGGTGGAAATCGCTAAGGGCTAAGTCAGGGCTGTAAGGTGGATGTTCCAAAACTTCCCACAATAGTTGGCTAATTTTCTCCTGAGTTAATCGAGCCGTATGTGGTCTGGCATTGTCATGAAGAAGCAACACTCCTCTAGTCAGCAGTCCTGGACGTTTTCTTCGAATTGCATCATGAAGCATCGATAGAACTTCACAGTACGATTCAGAATTCACATTGTCACCTTTCTTCTTGAAATTGGTTAAAAGCACTCCTTGACAATCCCAGAACACTGTCAGCATAACCTTCCTGCTGATGGCGTAACCTTGAATTTTTGGACACAAGGCGAAGAAGGATGTTTCCATTGCATTGAAGCACGCTTTGATTCGGGCTGGTAGTGATGCACCCATGATTCGTCCCCAGTAACAATCCTGTTCAGCATGTCTTCTCCTTCATCTTCGTATCGACAGAGATGATGCAAGGACAGGCCAAATCGGTTATTTTGTGTTCCTCCTTCAATTGTCTGGGTACCCACCTTGAGCACACTTTCTTAAATTTCAATCGATCATGCATTATGCTGTATGCTGAACCATGTGAGCACCCTATTGCAGATGCTACAGAGTCTATCGTTACTCGCCTGTCACCTCTAATCATCTCCTCCACCCGCTGCACTGATGCTTCTGTTGCAATCTCAACAGGACAACCAGATCGGATTTCATCAACAATTTTAGAGCGTCTTTGAGAAAATGTTTCTACCCAGCTATGCACAGCTTTACGGGACACACATTTGTCAGCATAAATGTGAAGCATTTCCTTATGAATGTCCTTGGCAGGCAGTCGTCCTTTTTGCCCAACCAAAAAAAAAACAAAAACAAAAAAACCGCAAAACAGCATGTTGCACTTTGGTTGTACACTCCGTAAGTACAGTCGCCATTTTATTTATGCTCATGAGACACCTAGCGCCACCTGACGAACGGGAATCTAAAGTTCGATGTTGCTGTCACCTAATGACACCTTTAGAAAACACCAACTACATTTACCTGCCATCCCACAGAACTGTGTGACTGACTTATTGACTCGCCCCCGTACATTATGGCGTCATGTAACCATCTATGGAAGGAATCATCGGTGGGGACGATACATCAATAATATTAGATATGCAGATGATACAGTCTTGATCGCAGACAATGAACAGGATCTGCAACATTTAGTAGATGCGGTTGTTGCACACAGAGAACAACTAGAGTTAGAATTGAATTGTAAGAAGACACAGATTATGGTCGTCACTGGGACGAAGGAAATACCATAATGTAATATACAAGTAAACGGGAATATTCTTAAACATGTGAATCGGTACAGTTATCTCGGAAGAGGCATACCGTCTGATGGGAGATGACTTGAAGAGATTAGAACAAGAATCGCCATGGCGAAGGTAGCCTTTTGCAATGATGATTCCAATAAAAAGATGTCGATTGCAACGAGAAAAAGAGTGTTCAGGTGTTACATAGAACCTATACTTTTGTATGGATGTGAAGACGATACAATAAGCAGTCAAGCTGAAAAACATCTGATGGCTGTGGAAATGTGGTTTCTGAGGAAAATGTAAAGAATACCATGGACAGAGAGAAAAACAAATAAACAAGTCCTTCAAGAAGCAAATGAAAATCGTAAACTGATTAGAGTCATTTGACGTAGACAGTCACAATTTTCAGGGCATGTTATGAGAGGAAATGAACCGGAAAACTTGGTGACAACTGGCAAGATCGAAGGGAAGCGACCAATAGGAAGACCGAGAATTAAATACCTGGATGGCTTGGCCACGTGCCATGGTCGAGACAGGAACACGGAGCTGATCAACGACTCTGGTGATCGAGTGAGATGACGAAACATGATCGCCCACGCTTATCGGCATGGCACATGATGGATGGATAACTATCTAAACTACCCCATCTTTAAGCTTGATGACGTCATATAATTATATATACTGACGCATCGTTATACAGTATGAAGCAATATAACCATTCACACATTGTGACATCATACAACTCTCTACACTAACACACCTTCACACATTGTGACATCATATAACTATCTACACTAACACACCTTCACACATTGTGACATCATATAACTATCTACACTAACACACCTTCACACATTGTGACATCATATAACTATCTACACTAACACACCTTCACACATTGTGACATCATGTAACTATCTGGTGTACATATGTATGAATTTGACCATGGTTTACAGTACCTGGTTTTCGATGCTGAGACACAGACAACATTTACAACATTGAGTTGCTTCACTCCAACACCAACACAATAACACGGTTAATTACATTTAGGGAGGGTGAAGTTGCTTCACTCCAACACCAACACAATAACACGGTTAATTACATTTAGGGATGGTGATTGCCTTTATGAAGGTGTGCATTAAAAACGTGGAAAGAGCTCCATTTAACGCTTTGAAGCGTTATGGGTACATAGCTCTGGCCCCATATTTGTTGGTTTGTTTGTTTGTTGTTGTTTTATGTTTACTATAGGACACTCGAAAGATCAGGTGGTCAATATCACAGCCGGCCACCTTTAGCTTCCAGGTCTATGAGATGAAATCCCCGTCTCGAAGAGCAGTAGAACACACGACCATCGGACTGAGCGGTAATCGTTCCAGCCACTGCTTTAGCGCGGCTCCTAGAGAACATTGATGTAATCGTTCCAGCCACTGCTTTAGCGCGGCTCCTAGAGAACATTGATGTAATCGTTCTAGCCACTGCTCTAGCGCGGCTCCTAGAGAACACCGATGTAATCGTTCTAGCCACTGCTCTAGCGCGGCTCCTAGAGAAACACTGTCCGGTATCGTTCCAGCCACTGCTCTAGTGCGGCTCCTAGAGAACACAGATGTAATCGTTCTAGCCACTGCTCTAGCGCGGCTCCTAGAGAACACCGATGTAATCGTTCTAGCCACTGCTCTAGCGCGGCTCCTAGAGAACACCGATGTAATCGTTTCAGCCACTGCTCTAGCGCGGCTCCTAGAGAACACCGATGTAATCGTTCCAGACACTGCTCTAGTGCGGCTCCTAGAGAACACTGTCCGGTAATCGTTCCAGCCACTGCTCTAGTGCGGCTCCTAGAGAACACCGATGTAATCGTTCTAGCCACTGCTCTAGCGCGGCTCCTAGAGAACACCGATGTAATCGTTTCAGCCACTGCTCTAGCGCGGCTCCTAGAGAACACCGATGTAATCGTTCCAGCCACTGCTCTAGCGCGGCTCCTAGAGAACACTGTCCGGTAATCGTTCCTAGCCACTGCTCTAGCACGGCTCCTAGAGAACATTGTCCGGTAATGCGTTCCAGCTACTGCTCAGCACGGCTCCGAGAGAACATTGTCCGGTAATCGTTCTAGCCACTGCTCTAGGCGTGGCTCCTAGAGACATTGACAGGTAGATCGTTCCAGCCACTGCTCTAGCGCGGCTCCTAGAGAACATTGATGTAATCGTTCCAGCCACTTGCTCAGCGCGGCTCCTAGGATAACATTGTCCGGTAATCGTTCCAGCCACTGCTCTAGCGCGGCTCCTAGAGAACACTGTCCGGTAATCGTTCCAGCCTCTGCTCTAGCACGGCTCCTAGAGAACATTGTCCGGTAATCGTTCTAGCCACTGCTCTAGCACGGCTCCTAGAGAACACTGTCCGTAATCGTTCTAAGCCACTGCTCTAGCACGGCTCCTAGAGAACGTTGATGTAATCGTTTTAGCCACTGCTCTAGCGCGGCTCCTAGAGAACATTGTCCGGTAATCATTCCAGCCACTGCTCTAGCGCGGCTCCTAGAGAACATTGACATGTAATCGTTCTAGCCACTGCTCTAGCACGGCTCCTAGAGAACATTGACAGGTAATCGTTCTAGCCACTGCTCTAGCACGGCTCCTAGAGAACATTGACCGGTAATCGTTCCAGCCACTGCTCTAGCGTGGCTCCTAGAGAACATTGACAGGTAATCGTTCTAGCCACTGCTCTAGCACGGCTCCTAGAGAACATTGATGTAATCGTTCTAGCCACTGCTCTAGCACGGCTCCTAGAGAAACATTGATCGTAATCGTTCTAGCCACTGCTCTAGTGCGTGGCTCCTAGAGAACACTGTACCGGTAATCGTTCTAGCCACTGCTCTAGCGTGGCTCCTAGGAGAACATTGATGTAATCGTTCTAGCCACTGCTTTAGCGCGGCTCCTAGAGAACATTGACCGGTAATCGTTCCAGCCACTGCTCTAGCACGGCTCCTAGAGAACATTGACCGGTAATCGTTCTAAGCCACTGCTCTAGCGTGGCTCCTAGAGAACATTGATGTAATCGTTCCAGCCACTGCTTTAGCGCGGCTCCTAGAGAACAGTGACCGGTAGATCGTTCCAGCCACTGCTCTAGCACGGCCTCCTAGAGAACATGTGACCGGTAATCGTTCTAGCCACTGCTCTAGCACGGCTCCGTAGGAGAACATTGATGTAATCGTTACAAGCCACTGCTCTAGACTGCTCCTAGAGAACAGTTGATGTAATCGTTCTAGCCACTGCTTTAGCGCGGCTCCTAGAGAACACTGTCCGGTAATCGTTCTAGCCACTGCTCTAGCACGGCTCCTAGAGAACATTGACAGGTAATCGTTACAGCCACTGCTCTAGTGTGGCTCCTAGAGAACAGTGATCGTAATCGTTCCAGCCACTGCTTTAAGCGCGGCTCCTAGAGAACATTGTTCGGTAGATCGTTCCGAGCCACTGCTCTAAGCACGGCTCCTAGAGAACATTACCGGTAATCGTTCTAGCCACTGCTCTAGCGCGGCTCCTAGAGAACATTGTCCGGTAATCGTTCAGCCACTGCTCTAGCGTGGCTCCTAGAGAGCAATTGCCGGTAATCGTTCTCAGCCACTGCTCTAGTGCGGGCTCCTAGAGAACATTGTACCGGTAATCGTTCCAGCCACTGCTCTAGCGTGGCTCCTAGAGAACATTGACCGGTAATCGTTCTAGCCACTGCTCTAGCGTGGCTCCTAGAGAACATTGTCCGGTAATCGTTCTAGCCACTGCTCTAGCGCGGCTCCTAGAGAACATTGCCGGTAATCGTTCTAGCCACTGCTCTAGCGCTGGCTCCTAGAGAACATTGACCGGTAATCGTTCCAGCCACTGCTCTAGCTTGGCTCCTAGAGAACATTGTCTGGTAAATCGTTCCAGCCACTGCTCTAGCGTGGCTCCTAGAGAACATTGATCCGTAATCGTTCCAGCCACTGCTCTAGCGCGGCTCCTAGAGAACATTGTCCGGTAATCGTTCTAGCCACTGCTCTAGCACGGCTCCTAGAGAACATTGACCGGTAATCGTTCCAGCCACTGCTCTAGCGTGGCTCCTAGAGAACATTGTCTGGTAATCGTTCCAGCCACTGCTCTAGCGTGGCTCCTAGAGAACATTGACCGGTAATCGTTCTAGCCACTGCTCTAGCGCGGCTCCTAGAGAACATTGTTCGGTAATCGTTCTAGCCACTGCTCTAGTGCGGCTCCTAGAGAACATTGACCGGTAATCGTTCCAGCCACTGCTCTAGCGTGGCTCCTAGAGAAAATTGTCCGGTAATCGTTCCAGCCACTGCTCTAGCGTGGCTCCTAGAGAACATTGATGTAATCGTTCTAGCCACTGCTCTAGCGTGGCTCCTAGAGAACATTGTCCGGTAATCGTTCCAGCCACTGCTCTAGTGCGGCTCCTAGAGAACATTGACCGGTAATCGTTCCAGCCACTGCTCTAGCGCGGCTCCTAGAGAACATTGTCCGGTAATCGTTCCAGCCACTGCTCTAGCGCGGCTCCTAGAGAACATTGTCCGGTAATCGTTCCAGCCACTGCTCTAGCGTGGCTCCTAGAGAACATTGTCCGGTAATCGTTCCAGCCACTGCTCTAGCGTGGCTCCTAGAGAACATTGATGTAATCGTTCTAGCCACTGCTCTAGCGTGGCTCCTAGAGAACATTGACCGGTAATAGTTCTAGCCACTGCTCTAGCGCGGCTCCTAGAAAACATTGACCGGTAATCGTTCCAGCCACTGCTCTAGCGTGGCTCCTAGAGAACATTGACCGGTAATCGTTCCAGCCACTGCTCTAGCACGGCTCCTAGAGAACATTGATGTAATCGTTCTAGCCACTGCTCTAGCGCGGCTCCTAGAGAACATTGTCCGGTAATCGTTCCAGCCACTGCTCTAGCGTGGCTCCTAGAGAACATTGACCGGTAATCGTTCTAGCCACTGCTCTAGCACGGCTCCTAGAGAACATTGATGTAATCGTTTTAGCCACTGCTCTAGCGTGGCTCCTAGAGAACATTGACCGGTAATCGTTCTAGCCACTGCTCTAGCGCGGCTCCTACAGAACACTGATGTAATCGTTCTAGCCACTGCTCTAGCGCGGCTCCTACAGAACACTGATGTAACCGTTCTAGCAACTGCTCTAGCGCGGCTCCTAGAGAACATTGTCCGGTAATCGTTCCAGCCACTGCTCTAGCGCGGCTCCTAGAGAACATTGACAGGTAATCGTTCTAGCCACTGCTCTAGCACGGCTCCTAGAGAACATTGACCGGTAATCGTTCCAGCCACTGCTCTAGCGTGGCTCCTAGAGAACATTGACAGGTAATCGTTCTAGCCACTGCTCTAGCACGGCTCCTAGAGAACATTGATGTAATCGTTCTAGCCATTGCTCTAGCACGGCTCCTAGAGAACATTGATGTAATCGTTCTAGCCACTGCTCTAGCGCGGCTCCTAGAGAACACTGTCCGGTAATCGTTCTAGCCACTGCTCTAGCGTGGCTCCTAGAGAACATTGAAGTAATCGTTCCAGCCACTGCTCTAGCGCGGCTCCTAGAGAACATTGTCCGGTAATCGTTCCAGCCACTGCTCTAGCACGGCTCCTAGAGAACATTGACAGGTAATCGTTCCAGCCACTGCTCTAGCGCGGCTCCTAGAGAACATTGTCCGGTAATCGTTCCAGCCACTGCTCTAGCACGGCTCCTAGAGAACATTGACAGGTAATCGTTCCAGCCACTGCTCTAGCGCGGCTCCTAGAGAACATTGATGTAATCGTTCCAGCCACTGCTTTAGCGCGGCTCCTAGAGAACATTGTCCGGTAATCGTTCCAGCCACTGCTCTAGCACGGCTCCTAGAGAACATTGCCCGGTAATCGTTCTAGCCACTGCTCTAGCACGGCTCCTAGAGAACATTGATGTAATCGTTCTAGCCACTGCTCTAGCGCGGCTCCTAGAGAACACTGTCCGGTAATCGTTCTAGCCACTGCTCTAGCGTGGCTCCTAGAGAACATTGAAGTAATCGTTCCAGCCACTGCTCTAGCGCGGCTCCTAGAGAACATTGTCCGGTAATCGTTCCAGCCACTGCTCTAGCACGGCTCCTAGAGAACATTGACAGGTAATCGTTCCAGCCACTGCTCTAGCGCGGCTCCTAGAGAACATTGTCCGGTAATCGTTCCAGCCACTGCTCTAGCACGGCTCCTAGAGAACATTGACAGGTAATCGTTCCAGCCACTGCTCTAGCGCGGCTCCTAGAGAACATTGATGTAATCGTTCCAGCCACTGCTTTAGCGCGGCTCCTAGAGAACATTGTCCGGTAATCGTTCCAGCCACTGCTCTAGCACGGCTCCTAGAGAACATTGCCCGGTAATCGTTCCAGCCACTGCTCTAGCACGGCTCCTAGTGAACATTGTCCGGTAATCGTTCCAGCCACTGCTCTAGCGTGGCTCCTAGAGAACATTGTCCGGTAATCGTTCTAGCCACTGCTCTAGTGCGGCTCCTAGAAGAACATTGACCGGTAATCGTTCCAGCCACTGCTCTAGCGTGGCTCCTAGAGAACATTTGTCCGGTACTCGTGTCCAGCCACTGCTCTAAGCGTGGCTCCTAGAGAACATTGTCCGGTATTCGTTCCAGCCACTGCTCTAGCGCGGCTCCTAGAGAACATTGTCCGGTAATCGTTCCAGCCACTGCTCTAGCGCGGCTCCTAGAGAACATTGACCGGTAATCGTTCCAGCCACTGCTCTAGCGTGGCTCCTAGAGAACATTGTCCGGTAATCGTTCCAGCCACTGCTCTAGCGTGGCTCC
Source organism: Cepaea nemoralis (assembly GCA_014155875.1). NCBI lineage: Eukaryota > Metazoa > Mollusca > Gastropoda > Stylommatophora > Helicidae > Cepaea > Cepaea nemoralis. The sequence goes on from JACEFZ010002641.1 coordinate 21,351, forward strand.
TAGAGAACATTGACCGGTAATCGTTCCAGCCACTGCTCTAGCGGGCTCCTAGAGAACATTGTCCGGTAATCGTTCAGCCACTGCTCTAGCGCGGCTCCTAGAGAACATTGCCGGTAATCGTTCCAGCCACTGCTCTAGCGTGGCTCCTAGAGAACATTGTCCGGTAATCGTTCCAGCCACTGCTCTAGCGTGGCTCCTAGAGAACATTGCCGGTAATCGTTCCAGCCACTGCTCTAGCGTGGCTCCTAGAGAACATTGACCGGTAATCGTTCCAGCCACTGCTCTAGCGCGGCTCCTAGAGAACATTGTCCGGTAATCGTTCCAGCCACTGCTCTAGCGTGGCTCCTAGAGAACATTGTCCGGTAATCGTTCCAGCCACTGCTCTAGCGTGGCTCCTAGAGAACATTGTCCGGTAATCGTTCCAGCCACTGCTCTAGCGTGGCTCCTAGAGAACATTGTCCGGTAATCGTTCCAGCCACTGCTCTAGCGTGGCTCCTAGAGAACATTGACCGGTAATCGTTCTAGCCACTGCTCTAGCGTGGCTCCTAGAGAACATTGTCCGGTAATCGTTCCAGCCACTGCTCTAGCGTGGCTCCTAGAGAACATTGACCGGTAATCGTTCCAGCCACTGCTCTAGCGTGGCTCCTAGAGAACATTGTCCGGTAATCGTTCCTAGCCACTGCTCTAGCGTGGCTCCTAGAGAACATTGACCGGTAATCGTTCCAGCCACTGCTCTAGCGTGCGGCTCCTAGAGAACATTGACCGGTAATCGTTCCAGCCACTGCTCTAGCGTGGCTCCTAGAGAACATTGTCCGGTAATCGTTCCAGCCACTGCTCTAGCGTGGCTCCTAGAGAACATTGACCGTAATCGTTCCAGCCACTGCTCTAGCGTGGCTCCTAGAGAACATTGTCCGGTAATCGTTCCAGCCACTGCTCTAGTGCGGCTCCTAGAGAACATTGACCTGTTATCGTTCCAGCCACTGCTCTAGTGCGGCTCCTAGAGAACATTGACCGGTATCGTTCCAGCCACTGCTCTAGCGCGGCTGTCCTAGAGAACATTGTCCGGTAATCGTTCCAGCCACTGCTCTAGCGTGGCTCCTAGAGAACATTGTCCGTAATCGTTTCCAGCCACTGCTCTAGCGTGGCTCCTAGAGAACATTGACCGGTAATCGTTCCAGCCACTGCTTCTAGCGTGGCTCCTAGAGAACATTGTCCGGTAATCGTTCCAGCCACTGCTCTAGCGCGGCTCCTAGAGAAACATTGTCCGGTAATCGTTCCAGCCACTGCTCTAGCGGCTCCTAGAGAACATTGATGTAATCGTTCCATCCACTGCTCTAGCGTGGCTCCTAGAGAACATTGTCCGGTAATCGTTCCAGCCACTGCTCTAGCGTGGCTCCTAGAGAACATTGACCGGTAATCGTTCTAGCCACTGCTCTAGCGTGGCTCCTAGAGAACATTGTCCGGTAATCGTTCTAGCCACTGCTCTAGCGTGGCTCCTAGAGAACATTGACCGGTAATCGTTCCAGCCACTGCTCTAGCGTGGCTCCTAGAGAACATTGATGTAATCGTTCTAGCCACTGCTCTAGCGCGGATCCTAGAGAATATTGTCCGGTAATCGTTCCAGCCACTGCTCTAGCGTGGCTCCTAGAGAACATTGGTGTAATCGTTCTAGCCACTGCTCTAGTGCGGCTCCTAGAGAACATTGATGTAATCGTTCCAGCCACTGCTCTAGCGCGGCTCCTAGAGAACATTGTTCGGTAATCGTTCCAGCCACTGCTCTAGCGCGGCTCCTAGAGAACATTGTCCGGTAATCGTTCCAGCCACTGCTCTAGCGTGGCTCCTAGAGAACATTGTCCGGTAATCGTTCTAGCCACTGCTCTAGCACGGCTCCTAGAGAACACTGATGTAATCGTTCTAGTCACTGCTCTAGCGTGGCTCCTAGAGAAAATTGTCCGGTAATCGTTTCAGCCACTGCTCTAGCGCGGCTCCTAGAGAACATTGTCCCGTAATCGTTCTAGCCACTGCTCTAGCGCGGCTCCTAGAGAACACTGATGTAATCGTTCTAGCCACTGCTCTAGCGTGGCTCCTAGAGAACATTGATGTAATCGTTCTAGCCACTGCTCTAGCGCGGCTCCTAGAGAACATTGATGTAATCGTTCCAGCCACTGCTTTAGCGCGGCTCCTAGAGAACATTGACCGGTAATCGTTCCAGCCACTGCTCTAGCACGGCTCCTAGAGAACATTGTCCGGTAATCGTTCGAGCCACTGCTCTAGCGTGGCTCCTAGAGAACATTGATGTAATCGTTCTAGCCACTGCTCTAGCGTGGCTCCTAGAGAACATTGACCGGTAATAGTTCTAGCCACTGCTCTAGCGCGGCTCCTAGAAAACATTGACCGGTAATCGTTCCAGCCACTGCTCTAGCGTGGCTCCTAGAGAACATTGACCGGTAATCGTTCCAGCCACTGCTCTAGCACGGCTCCTAGAGAACATTGATGTAATCGTTCCAGCCACTGCTCTAGCGTGGCTCCTAGAGAACATTGACCGGTAATCGTTCTAGCCACTGCTCTAGCACGGCTCCTAGAGAACATTGATGTAATCGTTCTAGCCACTGCTCTAGCGTGGCTCCTAGAGAACATTGTCCGGTAATCGTTCCAGCCACTGCTCTAGCGTGACTCCTAGAGAACATTGACCGGTAATCGTTCCAGCCACTGCTCTAGCGTGGCTCCTAGAGAACATTGTCCGGTAATCGTTCCAGCCACTGCTCTAGCGCGGCTCCTAGAGAACATTGTCCGGTAATCGTTCCAGCCACTGCTCTAGCGTGGCTCCTAGAGAACATTGATGTAATCGTTCCAGCCACTGCTCTAGCGTGGCTCCTAGAGAACATTGTCCGGTAATCGTTCCAGCCACTGCTCTAGCGTGGCTCCTAGAGAACATTGACCGGTAATCGTTCTAGCCACTGCTCTAGCGTGGCTCCTAGAGAACATTGTCCGGTAATCGTTCTAGCCACTGCTCTAGCGTGGCTCCTAGAGAACATTGACCGGTAATCGTTCCAGCCACTGCTCTAGCGTGGCTCCTAGAGAACATTGATGTAATCGTTCTAGCCACTGCTCTAGCGCGGCTCCTAGAGAATATTGTCCGGTAATCGTTCCAGCCACTGCTCTAGCGTTGCTCCTAGAGAACATTGATGTAATCGTTCTAGCCACTGCTCTAGTGCGGCTCCTAGAGAACATTGATGTAATCGTTCCAGCCACTGCTCTAGCGCGGCTCCTAGAGAACATTGTCCGGTAATCGTTCCAGCCACTGCTCTAGCGCGGCTCCTAGAGAACATTGTCCGGTAATCGTTCCAGCCACTGCTCTAGCGTGGCTCCTAGAGAACATTGTCCGGTAATCGTTCTAGCCACTGCTCTAGCACGGCTCCTAGAGAACATTGATGTAATCGTTCTAGCCACTGCTCTAGCGTGGCTCCTAGAGAACATTGTCCGGGTAATCGTTCCAGCCACTGCTCTAGCGTGGCTCCTAGAGAACATTGTCCCGGTAATCGTTCAGCCACTGCTCTAGCGCGGCTCCTAGAGAACATTGATGTAATCGTTCTAGCCACTGCTCTAGCGTGGCTCCTAGAGAACATTGACCGGTAATCGTTCTAGCCACTGCTCTAGCGCGGCTCCTAGAGAACATTGATGTAATCGTTCTAGCCACTGCGTCTAGCGTGGCTCCTAGAGAACATTGTCCGGTAATCGTTTCAGCCACTGCTCTAGCGTGGCTCCTAGAGAACATTGACCGGTAATCGTTCCAGCCACTGCTCTAGCGTGGCTCCTAGAGAACATTGATCGTAATCGTTCTAGCCACTGCTCTAGCACGGCTCCTAGAGAACATTGACAGGTAATCGTTACAGCCACTGCTCTAGTGTGGCTCCTAGAGAACATTGATGTAATCGTTCCAGCCACTGCTTTAGCGCGGCTCCTAGAGAACATTGTCCGGTAATCGTTCCAGCCACTGCTCTAGCACGGCTCCTAGAGAACATTGACCGGTAATCGTTCTAGCCACTGCTCTAGCGCGGCTCCTAGAGAACATTGTCCGGTAATCGTTCCAGCCACTGCTCTAGCACGGCTCCTAGAGAACATTGTCCGGTAATCGTTCCAGCCACTGCTCTAGCGTGGCTCCTAGAGAACATTGTCCGGTAATCGTTCTAGCCACTGCTCTAGTGCGGCTCCTAGAGAACATTGACCGGTAATCGTTCCAGCCACTGCTCTAGCGTGGCTCCTAGAGAACATTGTCCGGTAATCGTTCCAGCCACTGCTCTAGCGTGGCTCCTAGAGAACATTGTCCGGTATTCGTTCCAGCCACTGCTCTAGCGCGGCTCCTAGAAAACATTGTCCGGTAATCGTTCTAGCCACTGCTCTAGTGCGGCTCCTAGAGAACATTGACCGGTAATCGTTCCAGCCACTGCTCTAGCGTGGCTCCTAGAGAACATTGTCCGGTAATCGTTCCAGCCACTGCCTCTAGGCGTGGCTCCTAGAGAACATTGTACCGGTAATCGTTCTAGCCACTGCTCTAGCGCGGCTCCTAGAGAACATTGTCCGGTAATCGTTCTAGCCACTGCTC
>JACEFZ010002643.1:0-12500 GCA_014155875.1 Cepaea nemoralis
GATAGTTCCTTTTGGGAAAATTTTTTTTTCCCCCCCCCCCTTTTTTTTCCACCTTTGGTTTTAATCCGAATTTTGTTGTCCATATGGGGAATGGTTGTACTTAATATCAAAAATTACAGTTAGATGTCGCAATCTTAAAATATGTGTATTGTTTGTTTTGACTTTAATTCCGGCTTGCTATTTCATCGACCTTTGCATTGTTGTTGTAAAAAACCGCCTCTTTAAACGGGGCGACTCGACCTGGGGATTTTAAAAAGCAAAAAACAAACTATTTCGTGTTTTTGGGAAAAATGTTTCCTAACAATAAACGGAAAACTAAACTCGTATTCAGGGTCCCAAAAATTCTTGCTTTAACACCCAAAAGGGGCAATCATTCTGTTAACAAAACAAAAACAACAACAATAACAAAAATATAGCGTTTGCTATGAGGGGGTAGCATATTTTGGGGGAGACTGCACTGGCTTTTTTCCCTCCCAAACAACAAAAACAATATATCATTTTATAATCTTAAAATTTAAAAACTGAGGACTCTTTGTGCCATAAGACATTCAAAAAAATGTTTTCCGTATTGACTTTAAATAACGAAGACACAAACAATAGATTTGCACAATTTTTTGCCTGACATATTTGGCTGCATCTGGTTAGTACATTAAACTGACTAAAATGTCTTTCTGTTTGAAACACCGTAATAACGCACATGATTTTTCGTCTGGCGCTCACAGACGTAGAAGACAGAAGCGAGACTAGAGGACACATAGGCAACATAATAAAATGAAAACTTAGTTCCCCCGGGATTCGAACCTATCACCTCCAAATGACGACAGCTTCTTGCTGCAGCAATAATGTTCAGTTTTAAATCGTCTAATAGTTTTATGATAAGCATGGTATTTCCCAGATACTTTCAATCATCAGTTGTATACGGTTTTAAATTTGCTGCTAAAAGTATTTATGATAAATATTGCCCACACACACAATTTAACATCAACAATTCTTCTAGCTAAGAGCATTGTGATATATGTGACACTACTTTTACATCAACATTTTTAAAAGCAAATTTGCGTAACTACACACACACTTTCACATCACAGTATTACGGTTGTAAATTTATCTAACTAACAGTATTTATGGGTAAATATTGCACCCCCACACAATTTAACATCAACATTCATCTAGCTAGACATTGTCATATATGTGCACTACTTTCACATCAACCTTTATATATATAATATATATAATATATATATAAATAATATATATATAATTTTATATATATTATATAATATAATATATATATATATATAATGCAATTAGCGTAACTACACACACACTTTCACATCAACAGTTATATAATGCAATTAACGTAGCTAACAGCATTAGACTGGCAGTGTATGGTTCCATCACCCATCTACTGAGTTGAGTGCGTCGAGCGACACTGTGAGCTGTGAATTTCGTATGGAATGCTTTTATATCTGTCCGCGGTTGTTTGTAGCGTGAACTGCATGTTTAAAAAAATGGCGGCTGGTGGGTTGCTGAACTAACTGGGTTGCCATATGCAGCAATGTGTGGCTGCTGGTTTTCTAGTGCCTACAGCTTCCATCGACGATCAACTGTAATTTTCGTGGCGGACTTTTGCGTTGGCATTCTGTTAGCGGCATTATGCATAGTATACTTGTGCTGCCTGATGGTTTGTCGAGACTCCTGTCTGTTCCCTTTTCACATGGGCCAGCATAACTGACAGCGGACACACAGAGAATGCGAACAGGAAAACAATGGAACAAACAGCCAGCTGGCTAGCGGAACCAGAGCTGCACAGAAGTTCTGGAAGTAAGAAAGAAGGCACTACAACAATACAGAAGAATGAGGACAGAGAAAAACTGCGATGCATACAAAACACACAGAAATTAAGCCAACAGACTAATTGCAAAAGCCAAAGAAACGGCATGGAAAAAATACTGCCAGAAACTGATACTTGCACACCCACAAAAGAAGTATGGAAACAAATAAAGGCTATAAAATTAAACCATACAAGAGGCAAGATATTAACAATAAAAATCCCTACAATAGCCGTAACAAACAGAGAAAGCTGACGCGTTTGGCAAATACTTCTACGAAGTCTGCTCTAACACATCACTGGGAGAGAAGGAGAAACAAAGACGAGAAAAATACACCGAAGAGACAAAAGAACTTCAGCAGGAACAAATAGAGGACTTCTACATTGACGCAGACATAACAATCGACGAAGTAACATCAGCAATACATTTTTAAACAAGACAAAATTTAATAAAATTACAAAATATTGCAGATGCTACCAATGAGAACAATACAAATAATAACATCGATATTCAATAAAATAAATATGGCACAAGGGACAGATACCAACACAGTGGGAGAAAGCGACAGTTATACCACCAATGCTGGAGACAAGCAGCCCTGATTAAAATCAATAAAATAGGGATAGTGGGCCAGGCATACATATATATAGAAAATTTTCCACAGAATAGAAACTCATTCGCATCTGCAGAGCGCTATCGAGAACAAGTCACCTAAACTATTCAAGAAACCTGATACGGGGGAGAAAATGACACGTTCCAAGCATACAACCAGAAGACACCTGACGTTCATGATGAGCAGCCTAGAAGCCGCCATGACCGCCAAGAAGAGGACAGAAGAGAACCGGCCTACGAGCTGCAGCACAGCACCAGAACCTCAAGTAGCCTCAAATGAAACTACCACGAGGAAGGGCGACGACAACCCACCACACACAATCTAGTAATCTAGTCTGGCTGACATTATAATTTGGCTCCATGAGGAGCATATGTGACTTTGTCCCATATTTTTCGGGAAGGGGGTGTGGAGTGCGTAAATCTGACCACTGATTGTTAAAAGGGGCGGGGAATGGTTTAATTATCGATATTTTCTTCTTTCTTATATATCTTTAATAATCTAGTCCGGCTGACGGTACAAATAGGTTCCCCGTGGAGAATAATGGCGTTTTGTGGATCCGAGCATCAGAAACGATAGGGTTTCCATATATATATATATATATATATATATATATATATATATATATATATATATATATATATATATATATATATATATATATATATATATATATATATATATATATATATATATATATATCATATCATATCATAAATATATATATAACTTGCAGCATATTGGTGGAGAAAGGCAGAACCAGGCAGCACAAGTCAATGGTCAAGACTTTCCAGTATGACAGTACAGGGCAAGATGAGGTGAACAAAATAAGTCGTGACAAGCTCAGAAAGTGTCAGGGCAGGGGAAAAAAGGTGACAGCCGCCACCTTGGTGGAATTTTGAGGTGGAGAAGGCCTGGACGGATAAACGTAGTGCTGTCATGAAATGGCAAAACGCCAAGAAGAACAGAGTTGCCCATCCTAGTCCCAGCATGCACTTAGGAACAGAGATACACACACATGTAATATGTAAGGTTTTTCATAAAACTGGTGAAGGTTAGGGATGGTTTACGAGTGTCTAGTTGGTCGTACGTCGAAGTACACTTGTTCTTTCCGCGAGGCGACGTCGTCATTTTGAGGCGACAGGCTCGATCCCGGTCGGTAACTATTATAGCTTTCAAATTCTGTTGTCTAGTGCGTCTTCTAGTCTCTACTTTCTTCTTCTCCTTCTGTGAGCGCCAAATAATACTAAGTGTTTGTTAGGATTAGGTTTATGCTTTAAGAGGGTTGGGGTGTCTTGGTTGGTGTTGTATAGTGACGCCATTCTATCTTCATATCAAAACCATAAAAATGAAAAGATGACAATTATTACTGGTGGTAGTGGATATGACGCATTCATGGTTAGGTTTACTGGTTAGCGTACATGGTCGTGTGGATAGGACTAATGGTTTGGTTGATATAGGACCAGTGGTTGGGAATGGATGCAAAGGAGCTTCAAATGGGGGAAAAAAATCACAAATATTGTTATGAAAAATAAAGAAACAAGTGGGGGGAAAGGGGTTGGGGATGATTGCGAGGCATTGTAAATGCATACAACTAACTTTAACTCTGTGTAGTGTTAGAATAAGTGACACTGACAATGGCATGAGCGGTAGGTGGGGTATCGATGTATTGAATTTGTCTTCTGTGAGAGGGAAAACAGGCTTCTTGTGGTTAAATAGAGAAATTGATTCATGAGGACAAGCATTATAGGTTCTTTAATAGTATCGCACCGACGTCTCTTGGGTATTTTGTAGGTGTAAATATGTATGTGTCCATGTCTTATTCTAGCTCTTAAGTTTACATAATTATCATTAGGCTATCTGTCTAAGTAACACGTGTAGTAATAATATTGGTAGTAATAGAAGTTTCCACCGATATTAACATTAGAAGGGAAAAGTAGATGTAACAGCAGATAGTAATAGTAGTAGAGAAGTGGTGTTTGTAATAATAGTAGCTATCATCACCAAGAGACATGTCGGCAGGTCTGGGCGATCTCCGACGGTATGGATCAATACGTGTGTTAACTCACTCTACTGAAATCCCAGTCAACACCGTTTTGTTTTTTTCATATAGTAGTAGCAATGGATAAAGATGAAGTACTGTTGAAGTAGCAGTAGTAGTAGTAGCAGCAGCAGCAACAGTAGTAGTAGTAGTAGTAGTAGTAGTAGTAGTAGTAGTAGTAGTAGTAGTAGTAGTAGTAGTAGTAGTAGTAGTAGTAGTAAGCAGTAGAAGTAGTAGAAGTAGTAGTAGTAGTAGTAGTAGTAGTAGTAGTAGTAGTAGTAGTAGTAGTAGTAGTAGTAGTAGTAGTAGTAGTAGTAGTAGTAGTAGTAGTAGTAGTAGTAGTAGTAGTAGTAGTAGTAGTAGTAGTAGTAGTAGTAGTAGTAGTAGTAGTAGTAGTAGTAGTAGTAGTAGTAGTAGTAGTAGTAGTAGAAATAGTAGTAGTAGTAGTAGTAGTAGTAGTAGTAGTAGTAGTAGTAGTAGTAGTAGTAGTAGTAGTAGTAGTAGTAGTAGTAGTAGTAGTAGTAGTAGTAGTAGTGTAGTTGTGTAGTGTAGTTGTGTTGTTTCTAGTAGTAGTAGTAGTAGTAGTAGTAGTAGTAGTAGTAGTAGTAGTAGTAGTAGTAGTAGTAGTAGTAGTAGTAGTAGTAGTAGTAGTAGTAGTAGTAGTAGTAGTAGTAGTAGTAGTAGTAGTAGTAGTAGTAGTAGTAGTAGTAGTAGTAGTAGTAGTAGTAGTAGTAGTAGTTGTTGTTGTTGTTGTTGTTGTTGTTGTGTTGTTTCTTGTAAGAGTTGTAGAAATTCATCATAAGGTGCGCTGTGTAGTAATAGGTAGACGTAATAGTTGTAGTGGTCTTGTGTCTTGTAACAAGTATTCAGATCCGTGTACAGCGTGTATGTGTAGTAGAAATTCGGTCCTATTTCAGTATAATGTGTTACGTGATGGTGAAAATATCTGTCTTGCGTAGTTGTAAGAGGCCATGGCGTCACAAAAAGGTGTCTTCTTACAGTGTAATTCTTATTCTAGTTATTCACTATGTACAACAATCACATCTACCAAATGCTGCAGCGCTTGCAATCAGCATTACTGTAGTGCTCCATTGAAATACACATCACATTACAGCATGCGATCTTCATCATTTCAGTTTGAGATTGATTGCCAACATAAAAAGTTTAAAATTACAAAATATACGTAAAAGTGGATGCTAAGTTGAATAATACATAGTAGAACAGTGTATCACGTCTCATAAAACGGGTTTACTTACCACTTAGAATAGACAGCCTGGATCTCAAGGTATAACAAGAATTTCAGCAGCTCAGGAAGGACAGAACGTAAATCATAGAAGAGAAAACTATATCAAGTGATCGGTTCTTGTTTCAACGCGATTTTGAAATAATCGGGGAATGTAACATCTCGAATACGCTTAATCTCCTCAGATCAGAGATACAAAATATATATAGCCAAATATCGCCGTGCCTCGCTCGGGTTTAATTCAGTGATCATGACTGTAGTCGTGGTGATCATGACTGTAAGTCGCGGTGATCATGACTGTAGTCGAAGTGATCATGACTGTAGTCGCGGTGATCATGACTGTAGTCGCGGTGATCATGACTGTAGTCTCGGTGATCATGACTGTAGTCGCGGTGATCATGACTGTAGTCACGGTGATCATGACTGTAGTCGAGGTGATCATGACTGTAGTCGCGGTGATCATGACTGTAGTCGCGGTGATCATGACTGTAGTCGCGGTGATCATGACTGTAGTCGCGGTGATCATGACTGTAGTCGCGGTGATCATGACTGTAGTCGCGGTGATCATGACTGTAGTCGCGGTGATCATGACTGTAGTCACGGTGATCATGACTGTAGTCGCGGTGATCATGACTGTAGTCGCGGTGATCATGACTGTAGTCGCGGTGATCATGGCTGTAGTCGCGGTGATCATGGCTGTAGTCGCGGTGATCATGGTTGTAGTCGCGGTGATCATGACTGTAGTCGCGGTGATCATGACTGTAGTCGCGGTGATCATGACTGTAGTCGCGGTGATCATGGCTGTAGTCGCGGTGATCATGACTGTAGTCGCGGTGATCATGGCTGTAGTCGCGGTGATCATGACTGTAGTCGCGGTGATCATGACTGTAGTCGCGGTGATCATGGCTGTAGTCGCGGTGATCATGACTGTAGTCGCGGTGATCATGGCTGTAGTCGCGGTGATCATGACTGTAGTCGCGGTGATCATGACTGTAGTCGCGGTGATCATGACTGTAGTCGCGGTGATCATGACTGTAGTCGCGGTGATCATGACTGTAGTCGCGGTGATCATGACTGTAGTCGCGGTGATCATGACTGTAGTCGCGGTGATCATGACTGTAGTCGCGGTGATCATGGCTGTAGTCGCGGTGATCATGACTGTAGTCGCGGTGATCATGACTGTAGTCGCGGTGATCATGACTGTAGTCGCGGTGATCATGACTGTAGTCGCGGTGATCATGACTGTAGTCGCGGTGATCATGACTGTAGTCGCGGTGATCATGACTGTAGTCGCGGTGATCATGACTGTAGTCGCGGTGATCATGGATTGTAGTCGCGGTGATCATGACTGTAGTCGCGGTGATCATGACTGTAGTCGCGGTGATCATGACTGTAGTCGCGGTGATCATGGCTGTAGTCGCGGTGATCATGACTGTAGTCGCGGTGATCATGACTGTAGTCGCGGTGATCATGACTGTAGTCGCGGTGATCATGGCTGTAGTCGCGGTGATCATGGCTGTAGTCGCGGTGATCATGGCTGTAGTCGCGGTGATCATGGCTGTAGTCGCGGTGATCATGACTGTAGTCGCGGTGATCATGACTGTAGTCGCGGTGATCATGACTGTAGTCGCGGTGATCATGACTGTAGTCGCGGTGATCATGACTGTAGTCGCGGTGATCATGACTGTAGTCGCGGTGATCATGACTGTAGTCGCGGTGATCATGACTGTAGTCGCGGTGATCATGACTGTAGTCGCGGTGATCATGACTGTAGTCGCGGTGATCATGACTGTAGTCGCGGTGATCATGACTGTAGTCGCGGTGATCATGACTGTAGTCGCGGTGATCATGACTGTAGTCGCGGTGATCATGGCTGTAGTCGCGGTGATCATGACTGTAGTCGCTACTTAACTCGTCACCTCCAAATATGATCCAACGCCTAGGTGGTCTATCGATCGTCAGAAGTATCCCTGTGAAGAAGGGTTAGACAGGACAGTCAATCACACTCATTAACCTACCATCTCATCGTCTACCTCAGCACTCGTCAGTTTATTTTAATTGTATAATTTGCATTTGGAGCTAACGGCTTCAAGTTGTAAATTAAAATATATTTCAATACGGTATGCCCATACCTGCCGGCTCCCTGGCCTAGAGTTTAAACGACTTTCTCCGTAATTCCGTTTATCCACGACAGCGATGTCCTGTAAAGGATATGCGGAACAAAAATAAACCATACCTATATACGGTCAGCTAAATTCTGTTGTCTAGTGTGGTCTTCATTACTTACTTTTTAACTAAGTTATTTCCATTTGTCTACAAAGCGTATCAAACAATTCTTGTGAATGCACTATTATTATCATCATAAAGTTAGAACTCACTTCCACTTCCAGCAGTTTCTTGTGTTCAAACGACAAACTGAATGCATCAACACTGCAGGGTGCTTTACAACGTTAACTACCAAATCCTCAAATCACAAGCCCAATTTTAGTAACGATAATTTTATTTTTTAAGTTTACTTAATTTTTATTTACTGACAAGATAGCTTGTAGGTAGAGAGCAAACTAATAAAAAAGTGGCCGGTATGGAAAGCCTACATACAACTTCAAATGATAATGGATGGAGAGTCATCAACCTGGCAGAAGCCAAAGGACTGCAGGTTAGCAGTACCAGACTACAAAGAAAGGATATACACAAACAAACTTGGAAATCATGTGACAAGAGAACCTATAATCAAATAGATCACATTTTAATTAACAACAGAAATGCATCAAACATACAGCAAATCAGAAGTTATAGAGGAGCTGAGTGCCACAGTGACCACTTCCTCGTTGGAGCAAAATTTAAAATAAAACTTAAGAGAGCTTTCTATACTAAATTACAAAGATTACACCCAACATTTAACAGAGAAAAACTGCAAGACATTACAGTCAAAGAGAAATTTACAGATGAAATAAAATGTAAACTTGAAACTCTGCAAAACCCTTTGGAGGAAAGCATTGACCAAACTTGGTTGAACATCAAGAATACAATTCAGTCTACCGCAGAAGAATGTCTCGGTGTGTTAACCACGCATAGAAAGAACAGATGGTTCAATCAAAAATGTGAAGAAGCAGTCATTAGGAAGAAGAATGCCAGACATGTATGGTTAAATGACATCAATAACATCCAAAAGGAAGAGCATTATAGAAATGAATGTAAAGAGACTACAAAAATAGTCAGACAGCAGAAGCGAGAATATATGAGTAATATAATCAAAGATATGGAAACTAATCACCAGAAAAATGAATCCAGAAAATTTTTTAAAGAACTGAAGTCAATGAAACGAGGGCACCAACAAAACATATATGGTTTAAAAGACAAAAATGGGAATATGATAAATACCAATGAGGAAATGTGCAACACATGGAAAGAATATTTTATTGAATTACTAAATTGTGAAGCTCCAAGTAACATTTTCTCACAAGAAGAGGTTCTAACATGCGAACCACAAATTGAAGAACCTACATTTGAAGAAATCCTATATGTAATCACACGACTTAAAAACAATAAGGCAACTGGGACTGATGGAATTGCTGCTGAATTTATAAAGGCAGGTGGCCATGCATTACATCTAAAGCTATACGAACTAATAATAAAAATCTGGAGGACAGAAGAATTACCCCATGACTGGAAAGAGTCATTATTGATACCTATCTTTAAGAAAGGAGACAAGTTCCAATGTGGAAATTATAGAGGAATATCACTACTGTCCACAAGCTATAAGATACTATCCGCAGTATTACTAAATAGACTAAAACCATATTCAGAAGACATATTAGGTGACTACCAGGCGGGTTTTAGACAAAACAGATCAACAATAGATCAGATATTTATCTTACGACAAATAGCCGAGAAACATTGGGAATATAAAAGAGATCTCCATAACATTTTTGTGGATTTTAAACAGGCTTATGATAGTGTCCATAGGAATAGTCTATGGAATGCTATGCAGGAATTTGGAATACCAAGGAAGTTAATCAACATGACCAGACTATGCATGGAAGATACTTATAATATAGTAACATATAAAGGCAGGAAATCAGACCCCTTCCAAATAACATCTGGCTTGAAACAGGGTGATGCACTATCGCCGCTACTCTTCAATCTGGCTCTAGAGAAAGTTGTAAGGAAGGTAAAGGAGGAATGTGATATTGGAGGAACATCCAAGCTGCTTGGTTATGCAGATGATATAGATATTATAGGGCAAAGTGAACAAAAGACATTGGAAATATTGACTCACTTAAAGGAAAAAGCCCAACAGATGGGCTGGTTATCAACCAAGATAAGACATAATATATGGTAATTTCAAGAGACGGAATGGCTAGAAACTCTGGCCACATACAAATAGATAATATGACCATTAAAAGAACGGAAACATACAAATACCTGGGTACGATCTTCAACTGCTCCAACATCATAAGGGAAGAAATACAAACTAGAATCAACTCTGGAAATAAGATATACTATGCACTACAACATCTACTAAAATCAAAGGCGCTATCTCGTAACACCAAAACCACAATATACAAAACACTGATCAGACCAGTTGTGCTGTATGGCTCTGAAACCTGGAGTACAACGAAAAGAGACGAAGCCTTGTTACAAACCTTTGAGAACAAAATTTTAAGACGCATCTTTGGACCCATTAGGGATACACAAAGTGGAGAGTGGAAAAGAAGAAGTAACAAAGACATTTATGATCTGTTTAAGTCCCCGCTAATCACTGGTATTATGAAGGCTAATAGACTACAATGGCTGGGGCATATAGAAAGAATGGAAGATAATAGGGAAACAAAACTCGCTTACACTCAGGAAATAAATGACCGCAGACCCCGAGGTAGACCAAGAAGGCGGTGGAGAGATAATACATGTACAGACCTACAAGCACTTGGAATCAACGACTGGCAAGAGAAGGTCCACCAGAGAGACGAATGGAGACGGATTGTATTTGCAGCAAAGAACCTCAATGGCTCGGAACGCTGAAGAAGAAGAAGATAGCTTGGTTTTGGACATGAACATCGATATTCACGGTCCACACAATGTCTTCCGTAAGCGTATTTGTGCTAACACCGCAAAAGTGGCAATCATTCATGTCAACAACAACAAGAATAACAACAACAACAATAATATGCCGCTTATGCATACCGATGGGCTATCTGTATCTTTGGTTGGAGACTGCACTGACAATAATTTCCTACAAACAACAACAATAACAACAACAATATGCCGCTTATGCATACCGATGGGCTAGCAGTATCTTTGGGTGGAGACTGCACTGACAATAATTTCCTACCAACAACAACAACAATATATCGATGTTATATCATTGAAATATAAACTGAGGACATCTTTGATGCCACTAAGACATTCAAAACAATGTTTTCCCGTAGTGACTTTGAATAACGAAGATACAAACAATAGATTGCACAATTTATTGCCTGGCATATTTGGCTGCATCTGGTCAGGTGCATTAAACTGACTAACATGTCTTTCTGTTTGCACAACCGTAAATAAACGCACATGATGTATCGTTTGGAGCTCATAGAAGTAGAAGACAGAAGCAGAGACTAGAGGACACAATAGGCAACATAATAAACTGAAAACTATAGTTACCCCATCGGGATTCGAACCTGTCACCTCCAAATGGCGACAGCTCCTTGCTGGAGCAATAAGTGTACGGTTTTAAAACGTCTAATAGTATTTATGATAAGCATGGTATTACCCAGATACTTTCACATCAACAGTTATATAATGCAATTAACGTAGCTGTCACAGCCTCACATAAGGGCGGTACCAACCTAAAATTAAGAGAGAGTGGAGAAGGTGATAGAACTCCAGCTAAAGGGAAAGAACCGAGTCACTCGAAGGCTCGAATAATCCAGAGCCTTCTCGAAGGACCGGTCAGTGTGTCCACAGCCCCGTGGACACCGATGGGGCCCGCCGATTGCGGGGTCCACGAGAAACTCAGAGAGAGTTACCACCCGTGTCGGATTGCGACACGTGTGGAAAGGCAGACACGGACTGGACATCGAGGAAGCAACAGGGCTTACCTTAAGGGGGACTTGATAGTTTAGACCCAAGTGTATTTAGGGGTCTTATGCATATGTTAGATAGCTGATAGAGTTGTTGTAATAATCATGTTTATTGTAAACTCCTGTGATACGCAACTTGCAGATTGCTGGCTTGCGAAAACTCTCTTCGCCAGCTTACTGTAACATAATATAAATAAATGATGTTAGATTGCATATGAACGGAGTTTGTTGCCTGTATGAGCCCGAGTTTCATTCCCCTAGATATCTAGGACGGTGACAGTAGCTAACAGCATTAGACTGGCAGTGTATGGTTCCATCACCCATCTACTGAGTTGAGTGCGTCGAGCGACACTGTGAGCTGTGAATTTCGTATGGAATGCTTTTATATCTGTCCGCGGTTGTTTGTAGCGTGAACTGCATGTTAAAAAAATGGCGGCTGGTGGGTTGCTGAACTAACTGGGTTGCCATTAGTGCAGCAATGTGTGGCTGCTGGTTTTCTAGTGCCTACAGCTTCCATCGACGATCAACTGTAATTTTCGTGGCGGACATTTGCGTTGGCATTCTGTCAGCGGCATTATGCATAGTATACTTGTGCTGCCTGATGGTTTGTCGAGACTCCTGTCTGTTCCACTTTTCACATGGGCCAGCATAACTGACAGCGGACACACAGAGAATGCGAACAACAGGAAAACAATGGAACAAA
>JACEFZ010002644.1:0-13313 GCA_014155875.1 Cepaea nemoralis
GTTTTCCTTATTCACAATCTTTTCTTATGTGCTCCTATACATGTTTTCCTTATTTTCACATCTTTTCCTTATGTGCCTCACTACTACACTGTTTTCCCTTATTTCACATCTTGTCTTATGTGCTCACTACTACATGTCTTCCCTTATTTCACATCTTGTCTTATGTGCTCACTACTACATGTCTTCCCTTATTTCACATCTTGTCTTATGTGCTCACTACTACATGTTTCCCTTATTTCACATCTTGTCTTATGTGCTCACTACTACATGTCTTCCCTTATTTCACATCTTGTCTTATGTGCTCACTACTACATGTTTTCCCTTATTTCACATCTTGTCTTATGTGCTCACTACTACATGTCTTCCCTTATTTCACATCTTGTCTTATGTGCTCACTACTATATGTCTTCCCTTATTTCACATCTTGTCTTATGTGCTCACTACTACATGTCTTCCCTTATTTCACATCTTGTCTTATGTGCTCACTACTACATGTCTTCCCTTATTTCACATCTTGTCTTATGTGCTCACTACTACATGTCTTCCCTTATTTCACATCTTGTCTTATGTGCTTACTACTACATGTCTTCCCTTATTTCACATCCTTTCCTCTGTTTTTTCCCCCGGTGATTCTTCCCTTATTTCACACTGTGTTGTGTGTGCTCCATTCCTCACTCGTGTGAACTAAAGCTCATTCGTTCGTTCTTATCTCCCTGCAGTGTGTCGTCCCCGGGAACAGTACACCGTCCCGTGGGGAATCGATCCTCTGACATCCGTGCCAATCTGCTAACTCCACATTATGGATCACGCACACACGCTCACCTTCCAGCAGCAGTCGGGAGTGATCTTATGTCAAAGTCACAGCCTCAATAACTGGAGCCTATGCCACAGTGGCATGTTTAGGATATGGTCGTCGTCGCCCTCATCATCGCCATCATCATCATCCTCATCATCATCGTTTTCATCACATCATCATCATTATCCTTATCATCATTACCATTATCATCATTATCATCATCATCATTACCATCATCATTATCATCCCCATCATCATTATCATCATAGACCATGTATATAAGTCTCGGGAATCTGTATGGCCATCCCACACGATCACCAGTCTCTGACCAGTCTCTGTTCTTGCCTCGATCATCCCATGTGGCCAGGCTATTCGAGTATCTTCGTTTGTCTTTCCCTTGCTCTTTTCCCCTCGCTGTTTTCTTGCCCGTTGTCACCCAGTTTCTAATTCGATTTCTCCTCATATCACACATCGTGAATTCTGCATCTAATCTATGTCATGAACTTGTTGTATAGCTACATATTCTTAACCAAACGATACCAATGGCTGATATGGTCAGTATCATACACGTTAACATCATCTCCATGAAAACTGCATCGTACATTTTTTTTTTATCAATGTGGGTCGACCCCGGGGCCATGTGATCACGAAAGATCCCAGTCTCAAGTGTGGTGTAACCCCAGGACTGGGCTAGCGTTGCTGGCACTGTTCTATGATTGATGCCATGGACAATAGGACAGTACAGACAGCGTGTGGAACAGTAGGACAGTACAGACAGCGTGTGGAACAGTAGGACAGTACAGACAGCGTGTGGAACAGTAGGACAGTACAGACAGCGTGTGGAACAGTAGGACAGTACAGACAGCGTGTGGAACAGTAGGACAGTAAAGACAGCGTGTGGAACAGTAGGACAGTACAGACAGCGTGTGGAACAGTAGGACAGTACAGACAGCGTGTGGAACAGTAGGACAGTACAGACAGCGTGTGGAACAGTAGGACAGTACAGACAGCGTGTGGAACAGTAGGACAGTACAGACAGCGTGTGGAACAGTAGGGCAGTACAGACAGCGTGTGTAACAGTAGGACAGTACAGACAGCGTGTGGAACAGTAGGACAGTACAGACAGCGTATGGAACAGTAGGACAGTACAGACAGCGTGTGGAACAGTAGGACAGTACAGACAGCGTGTGGAACAGTAGGACAGTACAGACAGCGTGTGGAACAGTAGGACAGTACAGACAGCGTGTGGAACAGTAGGACAGTACAGACAGCGTGTGGAACAGTAGGACAGTACAGACAGCGTGTGGAACACTACATGGTATTTGAGCACAGTAGAGGAAAGTACAGACATAATATAGAAGATTATATGATTTTTGAGCACTAGTAGAGGAAAGTACAGACATAATATAGAAGATTATATGATTTTTGAATATAGTAGAGGAAAGGTACTCACGCTGATGTGTTGAGGGGCATGGTGGGAGAGACAGGCACGTGGGCGCCGCTCTTGTCCCGGAGAGAGATGACAGCATGTCTGCAATAGTCACATCAGAGAGTTAATGTCTGTCTGCTGGCTGGTACTTTAGTTATGTACACACGCACATGCACACGCCAGCACACAATAACACAACAAAGTTTCAAAGCCTGGTTGTTGACTGGCAATTTACTTACACACACGCACGCGATCGCGCGCGCACACACACACACACATAAACCCACTATAATACGAAACATAGACAGTGTTGCTTTATCTCTTTCTATCAGTAGACAGTTGTTGCTTTATCTCTTTCTATCATAGACAGTTGTTGCTTTATCTCTTTCTATCGTAGACAGTTGTTGCTTTATCTCTTTCTATCGTAGACAGTTGTTGCTTTATCTCTTTCTATCGTAGACAGTTGTTGCTTTATCTCTTTCTATCATAGACAGTTGTTGCTTTATCTCTTTCTATCATAGACAGTTGTTGCTTTATCTCTTTCTATCATAGACAGTTGTTGCTTTATCTCTTTCTATCATAGACAGTTGTTGCTTTATCTCTTTCTATCGTAGACAGTTGTTGCTTTATCTCTTTCTATCATAGACAGTTGTTGCTTTATCTCTTTCTATCGTAGACAGTTGTTGCTTTATCTCTTTCTATCATAGACAGTTGTTGCTTTATCTCTTTCTATCATAGACAGTTGTTGCTTTATATCTTTCTATCATAGACAGTTGTTGCTTTATCTCTTTCTATCAGTAGACAGTTGTTGCTTTATCTCTTTCTATCATAGACAGTTGTTGCTTTATCTCTTTCTATCATAGACAGTTGTTGCTTTATCTCTTTCTATCATAGACAGTTGTTGCTTTATCTCTTTCTATCAGTAGACAGTTGTTGCTTTATCTCTTTCTATCGTAGACAGTTGTTGCTTTATCTCTTTCTATCAGTAGACAGTTGTTGCTTTATCTCTTTCTATCATAGACAGTTGTTGCTTTATCTCTTTCTATCATAGACAGTTGTTGCTTTATCTCTTTCTATCATAGACAGTTGTTGCTTTATCTCTTTCTATCATAGACAGTTGTTGCTTTATCTCTTTCTATCATAGACAGTTGTTGCTTTATCTCTTTCTATCATAGACAGTTGTTGCTTTATCTCTTTCTATCATAGACAGTTGTTGCTTTATCTCTTTCTATCGTAGACAGTTGTTGCTTTATCTCTTTCTATCATAGACAGTTGTTGCTTTATCTCTTTCTATCATAGACAGTTGTTGCTTTATCTCTTTCTATCATAGACAGTTGTTGCTTTATCTCTTTCTATCGTAGACAGTTGTTGCTTTATCTCTTTCTATCATAGACAGTTGTTGCTTTATCTCTTTCTATCATAGACAGTTGTTGCTTTATCTCTTTCTATCATAGACAGTTGTTGCTTTATCTCTTTCTATCATAGACAGTTGTTGCTTTATCTCTTTCTATCGTAGACAGTTGTTGCTTTATCTCTTTCTATCGTAGACAGTTGTTGCTTTATCTCTTTCTATCGTAGACAGTTGTGCTTTATCTCTTTATATCGTAGTTATGTTGTGATGATTGTAGCAATTGGAGGAGAGAGAGAGAGAGAGAGAGAGAGGAGAGAGAGAGAGAGAGAGAGAGAGAGAGAGAGAGAGAGAGAGAGAGATTGAAATGTATAAAAATCAATGTTGTATAAAGAAATGAATGCATTATAACACTGGTTGATATTGAAACTGTATGCTATAAAGCACTCTAATTTAATTATAGCGATGATGATGATGATGATGATGATGATGATGATGATGATGATGATGATGATGATGATGATGATGATGATGATGATGATGATGATGATGATGATGATGATGATGATGATGATGATGATGATGATGATGATGATGATGATGATGGGAGGTTGAGAAGCAGCGGCGGGAGAATAAGGAGGAAGAGGTTGTGGTTGAGTATAAGGAGGAGAAGGACAAGAAGAACAAGAACAAGAATTAGAACAAGAAGAACAAAAAGAAGAAGCAATGAAAAGTATAATAATAAAACTGAGCAATACTAACAGACAAACACAGACACCAACTTCACAGAATGCAGGAAGAAGACAGCAGCGGAGAAGCAGGAATTGACCTAACTAAGTCTAGGAGACTTGGCGGGAGATTATCTCGTCAGACCAGAGACAAGCTGTCTGTCCTCCAGACCACTCTCGCAGACGTGAACCTCGTTCTAATTATCGGTAACTATGCCCGCCTGTAAGAAATGGCGCTGTGAAAGTACCGCACGGCGTTAAATGTCACGACGGAATGGGTTGTCTACAGACCAGATTCTTTATTTCAGGATCTTCTGTCTTTGTTCTTCAGCTCAGCTGTTGTTTTCTTTCCCGTGTCACTTGGGATTTACTGTTCCTTTATTGCATTTCCTGGGGAGAGGGAACGTTGGTCTCCTTGATCGAATGCCTCGCGCTCCGAAGGTTGTGGTTCGATTCCGGAATTTGTTATTCGGTTCACGGGTGCAGTTTTATTGGATACTCCTGGGGGTCGTCGCTGGGGCTACAGAGTTCGTGTTTTGTGTTCAGCTTTTGGCAGGCCGCTCTGGGGAATAAGATGGAGCCATGTGGGGTAAAAACCGGTGCAATGAAGTCGATCCTTACACCTTTACCCCGTTTAACATCCAGTAATTTCCAAAGTGTTGGTGTTGCTTGTGCAAGTCGTAAGACAGTGATTTCCTTCCTTCTTCATCTTCCTCTCCTCCTACTCCTTCTCCTCCAACTCTTCTCCTGCTTCTTCGTCCATGGGCATCTCGTTATATGAAGCCCATAAATGGGCTCTCTCCTGCTGTGTTTTTTTTTCTTTTTTTGCACCACCTCGACATCGAAAGGTATGTGAGGAACAAGATGAGATGATGGACGGGCACTCTCCCGTTGTGTATGCTTCACCTCGACATCGAAAGGTATGCGAGGGACAAGATGGGCTGACGAAGGTTAGTTTCTCTGTTGCCCACATTCTGTTGATCTGCTCCATTAACTTCATTGGACTTTCCCTGGAGGTTCTGGAAGTAGGTCAAAGCACACCTGTCGATGCCAGAATCTCAGCGTTTGGTCGCTTGTCTGTCCAGAAGATATTACCTTACCCACCAGAATTGCCTTACCCACAGAATATCTCCGTATCTGTCAGTCTCGTTACATGCTTGGCGGACAATCATCCTCTGCATATCTCACCTACATATCTACCTACTACACAACCTGTCTTTGACCGCTCCAGTCTACTAGTGTTAACTAAAGTGGATAGAGACGCATTGCGGCAAACGAGGAAGACATGGCTTCAAATGGTCAGACTGACGTCAAGGGAAATTAAAGGGCAGACAGGTTGACTGGTTCAGTGACAACTATCTAGGGTTCATCGTTGGACCGAGCAGACATCGTGAATGCCGTTAAATATCCCAATGAGGTTTCTCCATGACATGTTCGAGACAGCAGCGACAAACACTGATGTCCCACCTTCCAGGCGTGTTGATCGGACCACTTCTCTTGACGACTCCAGCGGTATGGATCAGTTCGTGAGCTCACTCCATTCCGTGTTATGACACAAGACTGTCCAGAATTTTCTCTCGCTGATTCCTCTATCTCTTTTAGATAACTCTTTCCATTTGTCACTGCATACTCAAGTTGTTATTCTTCTCATTAATGTTTCCCCAAAAAGTGAAAACTGCTTCTGTCTAAAGTTTGTGGTAAGTTGTCTTTGCGACTTAGCTTCCCCAAAAATATCAAGTTTGCTCATTTTGGCTGCCCAAAGAATTTTCAGCATTCGTCTGTTTTATCTGATACTCACTGTTTGTGTTTCTTGTTTTTTGATAAATACTTGGGTTAAAACGTTCTCCTCTATGTGTTTGCTTTCACATTCGTTCATTTTCCTAGTTAAATTTTTTTAAACCTCGGATTCCAGTATCTGCTCGGCGGAGGCCAACCGCCTTTTCCCATACATGACACACTGCGGCTCTTCCGATACAAACAGCGAGAGAAATCAATAGATGATAAAGAAGAAAACTTACTTGCTAACACCAGCTGCCTGGGCGATCAGCTCGTGAATATCTCGTGAGCTGCTGTGTCTGCTGAAGATGATCTGAAACAACAAGATAACAGCTCACAATCGAGTCTGGATGTCGTCAGCCGGCTAGCGGATATCGTGTTATCATCTAAGTGACAGGACCAGACAATATCACATCTAATTATGCCCGAAACTAGACCATTGATGGAAGACATGTCCACTCGTTTGTGTGTGAATGTCTTGTCTGCACATAAATAACATTAGAAAGTTTCATGTATGTATTTCTTCTTCTTCTTCTTCTTCTCTTCTTCTTCTTCTTCTTCTTCTTCTTCTTTCTTCTTCTTCTTCTTCGTTTTTTCCTTATTGTTCTGCTTCTTCTCCTTCTCCACACCTTTCCCACATCATCCTTCATCTTCTCCTCTTCCTATTCCCCCTCCTTCCTCCTTTTAGCCTTTGTCTTCTTCTTCCTCCTCCTTCCTTATTCTTCCTTATTCTTCCTTCTCCTTCCTTCTTCTTTCTTCTCCTTCCATTTTTTCCTCTTCTTCCTTTTTCCTTCCTTTCTTCTTCCTTATTCTTCTTCCTTCTTCCTCCTTCCTTCTTCTTCTTTCTCCTCCTTCTTTTTTCCCTCCTCTTCCTCCTCCTTCTTCCACCTCCTTCCTCTTCTTCCTCCCCTTCTTCTTCTTCCTCCCCTTCTTCTTTCTTCTCCCCCTTTTCTTCTTCCTCCCCCTCCTCATTCTTCTTCTTCTTCTTCTTCTTCTTCTTCTTCTTCTTCTTCTTCTTCTTCTTCTTCTTCTTCTTCTTCTTCTTCTTCTTCTTCTTCTTCCTATTCTTCTTCTTCTTCTTCTTCTTCTTCTTCTTCTTCTTCTTCTTCTTCGTCTTCTTCTGTTCTAACCGTGAAGAATTCACTCTTTCATTCTTTCTTTCTGCCTCTTTCTGTGTCTGTCTGAGTGTTTGACATCCTTTCTGTCTTGTGCTGTACTGTCTTTTGTCGTTATTTATTACTTTCTCTCTCTCTCTCTCTCTCTCTCTCTCTCTCTCTCTCTCTCTCTCTGCCTTTCTCTCTCTCTCTAATTCTCTTTCTACCTCTCTCCTCTTTCTTTCTAGCTCCCCCCTCTCTCTACCTCCCATTTTAATTCTTTCCCTCTACCTTTCTACCTCTCTCTCTCTCTCTCACTCTCTCTCTCTCACACTGTCTCTCTCTCCCCTCTCTCTCTCTCTCTCTCTCTCTCTCTCTCTCTCTCTCTCTCTCTCTCTCTCTCTCTACCTCCCATTTTATCTCTTTCCCTCTACATTTCTACCCACCCTACCAACATCTGTCTACACCTCGTCACCTGTCTCCTTATCTCCCTCTCTACCTCCCTAGCTCTCCCCTTCCCTCTCACCCTCTCATTACTTGTCACTGGGAACTAGATTGGGTCTCGTCGGGAGACTCCGTGGCGAAGTGGTCAAGCCGTTTGACTCAAGCTCCGAAGGTTGTCGATTCGATTGCGGGCTGCGTCCTTCGGTTCATGAGTGCATTTTTTCGGAGACTCCTGTGGGTCGTCGCTAGAGCTACGGAGTTCGTGCTTTGTGCGACGCTTTCCGCGCTGCGGAAAGAGACCGAGCCATATGGGATAAAAACCCGGTGCAATGAAGTCGACCCTGTCGACTTTTAACTGACTTTTTCGTTGGAAAAGATTCCCTAACGAGAATACCTCAAGCGAAAACCCCTGTGACCTGTGCCGGAATACACTCGTAGCGAACGTTGACCACAGAGAGGGGAAGCAGCTCTGAGACGTTGCCAGTTGCATACGTGACAGTATCAGTCATCAGAACCATCACTCGAAGACAGGTGAAATCATGATTGATTGATTGATTGATTTAGGAATCGACATCACAGCATTCGGGGCATTCCTGTAAGCGCTCAGTCCCCATCCTCAGCAGCCAGCGAAGAGTTCCAACACCAATAATACCAGTAGCAATCTGATTATATGTCCGTCTCGCCTTTCCTCTAAGCGTCGAGACCCCCTCGTTACTCCTCGCTGTCGCATTCTTGCCAGACCATGGTAATCCATTTGCTCCTCCGAGGTGTATACGTGCTCCCACAAGGCCGCAACCACGTCTGCCTTGTCATGTATCAATACTCCACCAAGTTCTGCAGAGCCAGCCAATCTGTCCGTCTGTTAATTTCCCAGCACACCAGCATGCCCCGGAGAAAAGATCCAGGCGATGCTTGTCACCCGTGACCTCCGAAGCGAAGCAAGCCACTCCGCACGAAGCCTGCCCGTCTTCACCCTCGTCAGCATGCTTTATGAGTCAGTTACACGATGTGTGTGTGTGTGTGTGTGTGTGTGTGTGTGTGTGTCGTATTCTCCATCCAGCGGAGAGCCGCAGTGACTGCCTCCACTTCCATTCTTAAGCTGAATGTTGTGGTATCATATGCCAGGCTCTCCTGCCCCAAACATCGACCATTAGCTTTGGCTATGAAACCCCAGCCACTTCTCTCACCTCTTGACACCGAACCATCTTTGTAGATAATCACATCACCCGAGTGATAGGTGCCGGAACATAGGTGAAATTATGGGATTATAAACACCAGAGGTAGAATAGAGACATTAACCTTTATAGGAAACACTGAGAAGGCGAGGCATGGAAAGACATGGAAAGACAAGAGAAGAATGGGAATACATGGGAAGACATGGGAAGACAAGGAAAGACAAGAGAAGAATGGAAATACATGGAAAGACATGGGAAGACAAGGAAAGATATGAGAAGCATGGGAAAACACAGGAAGACATAGGAATACATGGGAAGACAAGGAAAGACATGAAAAGGATGGAAATACATGCGAAGACATGGGAAGACATGGGATGACATGGGAATACACTTGAAGGCTTCGGAAGATATGGGAAGACATGGGATGACAAGGGAAAACAAGGAAAGACATGAAAAGCATGGGAAGACATGGGAAGACATGGGAAGACATGGGATGACATGGGAATACACTTGAAGGCTTGGGAAGTTATGGGAAGACAAGGAAAGACATGAAAAGCATGGGAATACATGGGAAGACAATGGAAGACAAGGGAAGACAATGAAAGACATGAGAAGCTTTTCAATACATGGGAAGACACTGGAAGACGTATGAAGACATGGGAAGAGGGAAGACATGGGAAGACAATGAAAAGCATGGGAAGCATGGGAATACATGGGAAGACATTTGGGATACATGGAAATACATGGGAAGGCGTATGAAGACATGGGAAGGGTGGAAGACGTGGGAAGCATGGGAAAACAGAGAAAATAAGGTTAGGCATGGGAAGACATAAGATGATAAGAGAATACAAGGGAAGAAATGGGGAGACAATGGAAGACGTGGTAAGAGAAGACGAGGGAAGACATAGGGAGACAAGGGAAGATAGGGGAAGAAAAGAGAAGACAGGGGAAGACAAAGAAAGACAAGGGAAGTAATAGGAAGACAGTGGAAGATATGAGAAAACAAGGGAGGACAAGGGAAGGTGTATGGGGAAAGCTTGGATATCTGGGTAAGATGTAATAGCATAATAAAGACCATCCTCGTGAACATATCGGAGGACAGACAGGGTTGGGGAGTCACGAGCACCGGTTTCTGTTCCAGGCTAGGCACTTGACGGAGTAGGAGGAGGACGAGGACAGGAGGAGGAGAGATGCAGGAGAAGGAGGAGGAGGACGAGAACGAGGACGAGGACGAGGACAGGAGGAGGAGAGATGGAGGAGGAGGGGAGGAAGACGAGGAAAGGAGGAGGAGATATGCAGGAGAAGGAGGAGAAAAAGAAGGAGCAGTTGAAAGAATATGAGATGGAGGAGGACGAGGACAGGAGGAGGAGAGATGCAAGAGAAGAAGGAGAAAAAGAAGGAGGATGTGAAAGAATATGGGATGGAGGAGGACGAAGCGAGACTAGGAGAGGCTAGGCACGTGAAGGAGGATAAGGAGAAGAAGAAGGGGGATGGGATGAAAAAGGGGACGAGGAAAGGCTAGAGAGAGGCTAGGCACTTGAAGGAGGAGGGGAAGGAAAAGAAGAAGAAGAAGAAGAAGAAGAAGAAGAAGAAGAAGAAGAAGGAAGAGAAAAGAAGAATAGAGAAGAAGAAGAAGAAGAAGAAGAAGAAGAAGAAGAGCAGCAACAACAACAACAACAACAACAACAACAACAACAGTTTAAAAAAGAAACAGCGAAATATCTATGAACTCCAAAATACTTTCAGGCAACACACAACTGCTGTACTCAAACACACATGCACAGACTGACTCCTGCAAGCTGCAATGGCCACACATTATCGTGTGGTTGGGTTTCACGGCGCACTAGAAGCGCACAAGACGGGATTAGTGTCCCCACCAACGGTCGATTTTGTTGTTTTTCTACGAGCTTTCAGAATAATGGCCGCCGAGAACCACATCGAGCCGATTTCCGGGCATGTCTGTATAGTTTGTTCTGATTGGTTCATGGTGCCTGACCTTTAGGTTCATATTGTATTGATTTATTGTTGACACAAATGTAAAGTAAATCAGATAATAACTAACTACCCCACCAGTGATCGTATTTCTGCGTGTGACGAATTGCTTGCGATGTGACGGGTTCTCTCATTTCTGATTACATGATAGACAATTCGTCACATCTGTCAACAAGTCAAGGAAGACAACTCGTCACATGTGGATAGTCAAGGGAAACAACTCGTCACATGTGACAACAAGTAAAGGGAGACAACTCGTCACATGTACCAACACGACAAGAGAGACAACCCGTCACATGTGCCAACAGGTCAAGAGAGATAACTCGTCACATGTGACAACAAGTCAAGAGAGACAACCGGTCACATGTGCCAACAGATCAAGAGAGATAACTCGTCACATGTGACAACAAGTCAAGAGAGACTACTCGTTAGATGTGCCAATAGATCAAGAGAGACAACTCGTTACATGTGCCAACAGATCAAGAGAGACAACTCGTTACATGTGCCAACAGATCAAGAGAGACAACCCGTCACATGTGCCAACAGGTCAAGAGAGATAACTCGTCACATGTGACAACAAGTCAAGAGAGACAACCGGTCACATGTGCCAACAGATCAAGAGAGACAACTCGTTACATGTGCCAACAGATCAAGAGAGACAACCCGTCACATGTGCCAACAGGTCAAGAGAGATAACTCGTCACATGTGACAACAAGTCAAGAGAGACAACCGGTCACATGTGCCAACAGATCAAGAGAGACAACTCGTTACATGTGCCAACAGATGAAGAGAGACAACCCGTCACATGTGCCAACAGGTCAAGAGAGATAACTCGTCACATGTGACAACAAGTCAAGAGAGATAACTCGTCACATGTGCCAACAGATCAAGAGAGACAACTCGTTACATGTGCCAACAGATCAAGAGAGACAACTCGTTACATGTGCCAACAAGCCAAGAGAGACAACTCGTCACCAGTGTCAATAAGACAAGAGAGACAATTCGTCACATGTGCCAACATGTCGCGAGAGACAATTCGTCACATGTGCCGACATGTCAAAAGAAACAACGTGTCACATGTGGCAATAAGTCAAGAGATACAACTTGTCACATGTGCCAACAAGCCTAGAGAGACAACTCGTCACCAGTGCCAACAAGTCCCGACAGACAACTCATCAGGTGTGCCAACAAGTCCCGACAGACAACGTGTCACATGTGCCAATAAGTCCCGACAGACAACGTGTCACATGTGCCCACAAGTCAAAGAAGACAACTCGTCACATGTGCCATCACGTCAACTCGTCATGTTGTCAACAAGTCAAGAGAACACAACTCGTCACATGTGCCAACAAGTCAAGAGAGACAACTCGTTACATGTGCCATCACGTCAACTCGTCATGAGGTCAACAAGTCAAGAGAGACAACTCGTTACATGTGCCATCACGTCAACTCGTCATGTGGTCAACAAGTCAAGAGAAACAACTCGTTACATGTGCCAACAAGTCAAGAGAGACAACTCGTCACCAGTGTCAATAAGACAAGAGAGACAATTCGTCACATGTGCCGACATGTCAAAAGAAACAACGTGTCACATGTGGCAATAAGTCAAGAGATACAACTTGTCACATGTGCCAACAAGCCTAGAGAGACAACTCGTCACCAGTGCCAACAAGTCCCGACAGACAACGTGTCACATGTGCCCACAAGTCAAGGAAGACAACTCGTTACATGTGCCATCACGTCAACTCGTCATGTGGTCAACAAGTCAAGAGAGACAACTCGTCACATGTGCCAATGAATCAAGGCCAGCAACTCGTCACATGTGCCAATGAATCAAGGCAGACAACTCGTCATATGTGCCAATGAATCAAGGCAAACAACTCGTCACATGCACCACCACGTCAACTAGTCATGTAGCCAACAAGTCAAGAGAGACAACTCGTCACACGTGAACTGAAATACTTGTAAAAGACTCTTAAGGTTTTCCTGAAGAGCCAAAATGAGAAACGAGGACATCAGAAATACGATAGACCTAAAACCATGCGTCGACTTTATAGACAGACAACAAATAAAGAGCTCTGGACAATCATAAGAATAATACCTGATAAACTACCGATAAAAGCAAACAGCAACAACAACAACAACAACAACAACAACAACAACAAGATCTGGATACAGCGTCAGAAGTAGGCCAAGAAAGCGACGGGTGGAAACTATCGTAGTACAGCAGGGATTTGTCTAAGGAAAGGTACAAGTAATGCAATACACATTTCGAACACTAATACAGAGATCAATAGAGGCGGAGAAAGACACGGTTGTGTTTGAAAGATTTTAACTCGTTATTTGATCAAGATAAACACGAAAAAAATTACGAAAATTTTGTAAGATATCCAAATTGATGGGAAAGAACTCAGAATAATAAAGAATATTTACTGGAAACAAATGACAGCAATTAGAATGGCAAATAATGAGGGCCATTACGACAAGATATGCCTGTGTTTCCTAGCCGTTTCACATCTCTCTCTCTCTC
>JACEFZ010002645.1:0-187500 GCA_014155875.1 Cepaea nemoralis
TTTGGCCCTAACTTTTGTGCCAATTTGGCTGCACAATTTTCTACTTTTTCATAAGTTTGGCTGCACTATGTTAAGTTTAGTGTGAAATATTTCTCTCTCTGTACGACGATTTTTTTCTTGGTTAACATTGTTTCCTACTTTTCATAAGCTGGCCAAGATGATTAATTAGATTTTGACCGCTAGTTTTCCCCATTTTGGTTCACATATTTTCTTATTTGAACGCTGAAGGGTACATAGAAGCTGATAGTTTGTCTGGTTGTGAGTGTGGCACTGAGCAGACCAAGTTTGAGAAAAAATAGTGTCCTGGAAATGGGTTCGGGGAAAGGAACGACAACAAAGACCCGTATAGCACAACAAGGGGAGAGAGAGATTAGATTTTCATTTACTGATCTGAAATCATATTATGTTAGTGTTCGAGCCTTATCTAGCTACGCAATAGCACTCATCACCCCTTAACATCTAATTCCACTCAGCCATAGCACACACAAACGAATATACAGGTCATCTGTAGTTTTAAAAGGTGTTCTCATTTGTACCCGTCTGCGTAATAGTGGATATACCACTCATCTCTACAGATCACTAATAACACCAATATCCACCCCCTGACAACGAATAACACTAGCCCGTACCCACTACACACCGCTAATACGACATCTTACTTTTATGATTTTCATTGTACAAACCCTATGATAAGACTGTATATGACACTGACGACCCGCTAACTCTAGCACTAGTACCTCTACCCACATCTTTATCAACGAATGACACATAACACCCACGCACCCAATATTCCCGGCCACCTTACAAATTACTGTCTCATTGTAACTTTGATGACTAGTGTATATGGCCCATACAGTCCTCTATAGATCAATCAATAAACCTGTACTCCACCCTCATCACCGAGTTTGGTTGACACTATGCCCTACCCACCAGCAATCAAGTTTCACTAAGCACATACCACATACACAACCAATAATACCGTGCTATCATACATTGTTAGATTCCACTATATTGAACCGTATGATGATAGTGTATAGGACCAATACATCCCTATACAGATCACTAATAGTCGCTACCCACACCCTTACCAACGAATTTCACTAAGCCATACCTGAGACAATCAATAATATGGACCATCTTTACTTTTTAATGTTTTCATTTGTAACCCGTATGTTGACAGTGTATTGGTCACTATGACCCCCTACGGATCACTACTAGGCGCTAGCCACCCCTTAACTATAAATTTCACTAAGCTATACCCCCTAAAATCATTAATATCGGCCATCTTTACTTTTTAAGGTTTCATTTGTAACCCGTATGATGATAGTAAAAAAAGCCACGGTGACCCTCTACAGACCACTAATAACCACTACCCACCACTTACCAACGAATTTCACTAAGCTATATCCGCTGCAATCAATAATATCGGCCCCTTTTTTACTTTTTAAGGTTTTCATTTGTTAATCTGTGTGATGATAGTGTATAGGCCACTACGACACGCTACTAATCACTAATAGCCACTACCCACCCCTCACCAACGAATTTCACTAAGCTATACTCACTAAAATCAATAATATCGACCATCTTTACATTTTAAGGTTTTCATTTGTAACCCTGTGATGATAGTGTTTAAACCCGAACCGCGTAGCCTCACCCCACGCGCCCACCCCCTCGCCACCACCCCGCACCCCGTCGTTATTTATATTTATTTTTATTTATTTTATTTTTTTTAATAATTAATTAAAAAATTTTTATATACCCACTCAATAGTTATCTGCCCTTAGAAACATACATTCTTAGAATTATCACCATTAAATATGACATAGATATCACCCCTTACACCACCCAACTATATGACCGAGGGGGAGTGCAAATCAGCCGAGGTCAAGGTCAATTACCGGAGGCTCCGGCACTTGAGAACTGAAACGTGCAAACCTAACTACTTTTTATGATTTTCATTTATAACCCTATGATAATACTGTATATACCACTACGACCCTCTAACTAGCACTAATAACCTCTGCCCACTCTTTATCAACGAATGACACCCAAGCCATACCCACAGCACCCAATATTACCGGCCATCTTTACATTTTAATGTTTTCATTTGTAACCTTTGATGATAGTGTATAGGCCATTACATCCCTCTATAGATCACTAATAACTGGTATCCACCCCTTATCACCGAGTTTCACTATGCCATACCCACAGCAATCGAGTTTCACTAAGCCATACCCATTACAACCAATAATACCGGCTATCATTACATTTTAAGGTTTTCACTTGTAACCGTATGATGATAGTGTATAGACCAATACATCCCTATACAGATCACTAATAGTCGCTACCCACCCCTTACCAACGAATTTCACTAAGCCATACCCGAGACAATCAATAATACGGTTTTCATTTGTAACCGTATGATGAAAGTGTATAGGCCATTACATCCCTCTATAGATCACTAATAACTGGTATTCATCCCTTATCACCGAGTTTCACTAAGCCATACCCACAGCAATCGAGTTTCACTACGCCATACCCACAGCATCTAATAATACCGGCCATCATTACATTTTAAGGTTTTCACTTGTAACCGTATGATGATAGTGTATAGGCCAATACATCCCTATACAGATCACTAATAGTCGCTACCCACCCCTTACCAACGAATTTCACTAAGCCATACCTGAGACAATCAATAATATGGACCATCTTTACTTTTTAATGTTTTCATTTGTAACCCGTATGTTGACAGTGTATTGGTCACTACGACCCCCTACGGATCACTACTAGGCGCTAGCCACCCCTTAACAATAAATTTCACTAAGCTATACCCCCTAAAATCAGTAATATCGGCCATCTTTACTTTTTAAGGTTTTCATTTGTAACCCGTATGATGATAGTAAAAAAGCCACGGTGACCCTCTACAGACCACTAATAACCACTACCCACCCCTTACCAACGAATTTCACTAAGCTATATCCGCTGCAATCAATATTATCGGCCCTTTTTTACTTTTTAAGGTTTTCATTTGTAATCTGTGTGATGATAGTGTATAGGCCACTACGACACTCTACTAATCACTAATAGCCACTACCCACCCCTCACCAACGAATTTCACTAAGCTATACCCACTAAAATCAATAATATCGACCATCTTTACATTTTAAGGTTTTCATTTGTAACCCTGTGATGATAGTGTTTAAACCCGAACCGCCTAGCCTCACCCCACGCGCCCACCTCCTCGCCACCACCCCGCACCCCGTCGTTATTTATTTTTATTTTAATTTTTTTTTTTTTTTTTTTAATAATTAATTAAAATTTTTTATACACCCACTCAATAGTTATCTGCCCTTAGAAACATGCATTCTTAGAATTATCGCCCTTAGATATGACATAGATATCACCCCTTACACCACCCAACTATATGACCGAGGGGGAGTGCAAATCAGCCGAGGTCAAGGTCAATTACCGGAGGCTCCGGCAAATGAGAACCGAAACGTGCAAACCTAACTACTATGGTGTGGGCTTTGTATAGAAAAATTCAGCACTGGTAATGTTTGAAATTCCAGCTGGAGGTAATGAAAGACTATAATCTCTGCATTTGGCAACCTCTTGGGGTGTTTCTACCATTATCACTGAATATGCACCGACGGTAACTTTCTCTGACGATGTGAAGGATTCATTGTATTAGGCGTTTAAACTCTGTGATCAAGGCTGTACCACAATCTGACTACATTTATATGCTCTGTGATTTAAATGCTCGTGTAGGAAAGGACCCGAGTTAATGGCCAGTGTGTCGTGGAACCATCGGTCGTAGGAATGAAAATGGGCTAAGACTTTTGGAACATTCCACCAGAAAGGACCTATGTATTACAAACTCCAGTTTTAAAACAAAAGAGCGGCATAAGGTCACATTTAAACACCCTAGATCCGACCAGTGGCATCAGTTGGACTTCCAACATCACACGGAGACAACATTTAAATCAAACATCGTTAACTCAAAGTTATCACATTGCTAATTGTGATACTGATCATTATTTAGGTGTTGCAAGGCTTGATTGAGACCAAAGAGAGGGCACACGACTAAGCACAAATCTAGCCCTAGGATTAATATTATTAACACCCTAGATCCTGATAAATGCTTTGAGTTCCAATAGCAAACTGACGACGCGTTCCTGAGAAATCAGAATTTGTAAATCAGGTGTAAAGTGAGGAAAACATAATGAAGCTCGTTATAAACAGCGGTAGGGCCTTTTGACACTGTGAATCATAAGAGGCAGGACTGTTTGCAGCAAACAGCCAGATACTGCAGCCCTTGACTGATAGAAAGAAGATAGCTATCTTAAGAAACACGGAAAGAACAACACTAAACACTCAATACGCTGAAATAAGTTAGAAAGGATGTGCAAAAGGTGACAGGCAGTGTGCAAAGAACTATTGGATCAGGTTATGCGAGTGCATTCAAAATGCAAGTGATAAGGGGAACATCAGAAGCATGAATGCAGGGACAAGCAAGACCCGCGGTCCAATAATTAAAAGTACTATGCAACTGAAAACCTTGATGGAGAAATCATCACTGATAAGAAACTGCTGATGGATAGATGGGTAGAGCACTATTTGGAGATTTACTCATGCGAGACCAAACTGGCGG
Organism: Cepaea nemoralis; assembly: GCA_014155875.1. NCBI lineage: Eukaryota > Metazoa > Mollusca > Gastropoda > Stylommatophora > Helicidae > Cepaea > Cepaea nemoralis. The sequence goes on from JACEFZ010002645.1 coordinate 4,655, forward strand.
ATGATGCCGTTAACGCCATGGAGGATTTGTCAATGTCTAAACAGTCTGACATCATTGCACGGTGGAACGTCAGCAAAAATGATTTGCAGTACACCAGAAAGAAGGCTGTGAACAGAAAAGATCACACACGCTACACTGGATGGACAGTAAAATGAAATAGCAGAGAAACAAAGTGTGATACAATACGGCGAAGCTCAATATGTCTTTTTATGTGTTAGAAAATAAGACATTTCGTGGAAATGTAGAAAGAACATAAAAGTATTTTTAGTTGACTATTGCCGATTGTTCCAGATATACTACAATATAAATGATTTCAAGAAAGGAAGAAAGCTGTAAAGTATGATTTCGTGGTTCAGCCATGTGTTTCTTTATTTTAAATTTCAGGTACAATATGTGACGTGGCTTGGTGTCGCTGGGAGCATGTTTGACAGACTCGATTACGATGACTTTCACGGAACGGTGGGTGATTGTAGCTGTGCAAAACTATATCAGAAAGTGGTTAGGTTATGACGAGTTCCTCGGAACGGTGGGTGAATGTAGACATGACAATATCTATCAGTATGTGGTTAAATAGTGTCGACTTCCTTGGAACGGTGGGTGATTGTAGACATGGCAAAATATATCAGTATGTTATTAGATTAGGCATCCTTGGAAAGGTGGGTGACTGTAGACACGACAAAAATATGTCAGTATGCGGTTAGATTACGACTTCCTTAGAACGGAGGGTGATTGTATGCATTCAACAATATATCAGTATGTGGTTAGATTACGACTTCCTTAGAACGGTGGGTGATTGTAGACATAGCAATGAAAATATCAGTAGGTTGTTAGATTACCGGAAATCATTGTGATGGGAAATGACAGTAATCACAATTATTAACAACTGCAAGGCCAATCTCTCACCATCGTTATGCTCTTCATAATCACTTTTATAATCATCATTGTTATCATCAATATCATCGTCAATGATTAACAAGGATACATGTCAAAATACCAATAATAACTGTATGTGATAAAGTAATTTGACAGTTTCTCTAGATCAGGGGTCACCAAACTTTTTTCACGTCGGGCCGGATAACTGACAAAATGACGAGCGCGGGTCAGATACTAATTCTGTACAATACTTGCGCCGTCTCCGTGGCTAAGTTCTTACGGACGCGGTTCGTAATACCGTATACCCTTGTTTGAACTACAGCTGCACGCGATTTGGCAGCAGAAACCGTTGTGCTGATTTTTACGCTATGGTATGGGTGCCGGTCGTTCAGACAGCACTGGCAAACTACTGAACTCAAACTTGCCAAGACATCAATCAATCATGTACCATGCCGGAAAGCGTGGGCGGTCATGACTCGCCATTTCACTCGATCACCAGAGTCGTGGACCAGCTCAGTGTTCCTGTCTCGTCCATGCCATGTGGCCAAGCCATCCAGGTATTTTCCTCTCGGTCTTCCTCTTGGTCTGTTCCCTTCGATCTTGCCAGTTGTCACTAAGTTCTCCAATCCATTTCTTCTCATAACATGTCCAAAAAATGTTGACTGTCTACGTCTAATTTCTCTAATCAATTTACGATTTTCATTTGTCTCCTGTAGTACTTGGTCATTGGTTTTTCTGTCTGTCCATGGTATTCTTTGCATTTTCCTCAGAAACCACATTTCTGCAGCCATCAGATGTTTTTCAGCTTGACTGCACATTGTCCAAGTTTCACATCCATACAAAAGAACAGGCTCTATGTATCCCCTCAACACTCTTTTTCTCGTTTCAATTGACATCTTTTTATTGGTCAGAATGTTTTTCATCTTGCTAAAGGCTACTTTCGCCATGGCGATTCTTGTTCTAATCTCTTCAAGGCATCTCCCATCAGATGTTATGACTGTTCCGAGATAATTGTACCGATTCACTTGTTGAAGAATATTCCCATTTACTTGTATATTACATTGTGGTACTTCGTTCTTCATAGTGACGACCATAACTTGTGTCTTCTTACAATTTACTTCCATCCCCAGCTGCTCACTGTGGTCACCAACCGCGTCTACTAATTGTTGTAGATATTGTGCATTGTCTGCAATCAATACTGTATCATCTGCATATCTAATGTTATTGATGTTTCGTCCTCCAATGCTGATTCCATTTATATCTTCTACATTTCTGAAAATATTTTCACCGTATAGGGAAAAAAGATCTGGAGACATTACACATCCCTGCCTAACTACCTCTCTTAATAGGCTGATATTGTCCCACTTCATTATCAATCCTTATGGCAGCTTGTTGTTTCAATATATGTTTTTATAAGTCTAAAGTCTTTCCCATCAATTTGTAGATCTGCAAGCATATCTACCATGTTGACATGTCTAACTCTATCAAAAGCCTTTGTGTAGTCAATAAAGCAAAGGTGTATATCCTTGTTTACTTCTATAGCATGTTCAATAACTGTTCGCAGCATATACACAGCATTTAGTGTACCCTTTCCTTCTACAAACCCACATTTTTCTTCCCATATTTCAGTTTGTATTTTCTTCCTCACTCTTTGTATGATAATTCGTAGCAAAATCTTTGTGATGTGACTCATTATACTAATTGTTCTATGTTGATCTCATTCCAAGGCTCCTGATTTCCTTGGGATTGCAATAAATACAGAGTTACATAATTGAGGAGGTATATCTCCAGTATCATATAATGTGTTCAGCAGTCTGGTGACTTGCTCTATTCCAAACTCTTCTAAAGCTTTAATCATTTCTGTTGTGATGTTATCTGCACCGGGGGCCTAGCCAGCTTTCATATGCTTAAGAACATTTAGAACCTCCATCTTCAAAATTGGCGGTCCTTCATTATTAAATCTAATATCCCCCTCTGCTGTGTGTCCACCGTGACGAGGTAGAGGGGCTTGCGCGTCCCAATGACCCCAAGAGCTATGCCGACGGTAGCACAGCTACTGGTAGGGCCACCCATGTCGGACAGGTCAAGGGAGAGGGACCAGACGAAGAGACACACAAACCTGCTGCCTTGTAGGTAGACTGGGGACAGTCAAAGGCTAGGGAAAGCATCCCGAATAAATGCTTGTCGAAATCGGATGTACTGAGCCACAGGCTTGACAAAGCAGTGCAACGTAACTTAATTCATGATGTCACAAATCAAAATTAATCGTTATGGTGCTAATCCCGCGAAGTCCCATCAGGCGGCGATAGTGCCGGGCCCCCTGCCTCGAGGGGGTCCACCCATGACTACTGGTGGTCACCTTCCCCTGTGCTGTGGAGTCAAGGCACAGAGGAGTAGGTTAAGAGCTATTGACCAAATACCCCGGACACTCAACATACTACAGTGGAATGCCGAAGGAGTTTACAAGAAGAAAGATCTCCCTAACACAGCGTCTTCATAAAGATAGAATAGATGTGGCATGCATTCAAGAGACACACCTCAACGCCAATCGCAAATTCTGAGTCAGAGGATATCAGGCCACACGTTTCGACCGCGTAGGACGCAAAGGATGAGTTCTAATACTTACACGAAATACAATACCTTGCAGCGAAGTATCTGTGATCTCTGACAACCAAACGGAAATTATAGGTGTTGATATAATGATAAAGGACGTGAAAATAAGAATCTACAATCTGTATAGCCCAGCAGATAAGGACCTTACACTCTCAAACATGAAAATAACTGACACAAACTGCATTATTGTCGGAGACTTTAATAGCCGTTCAGAAAGATGGGGATACCCAGATACTGACAAAAGAGGAGATGAATTGGAGGACTGGGAAATAGACTCAAATCTCCATCTACTCAACAAAGCGGATGACACACCGAGCTTCTACTCCAGAAGATGGCTTACCACTTCTACTCCAGACTTAGCTTTCTGCACAGGAGACATCCTCCACAAAATCGATCGCCATGTGCTGGACCAATTAGCAGGTAGTGACCACAGACCAATCAAGCTTGTAATGAATATGGAGTATGTTCCACAGGAGCAAAAGCCCTTGCCCCGCTGGAATTACAAACGAGCAGATTGGGACAGATTTGCCATACTAACAGACAAATATTGTGAAAACATAAATACACGATATGGCAACATAAAGCAAATGGTGGAAAGTCTAAACAGAGCGATAATACAGGCAGCCACTGAGTCCATTCCAAGAGGAGCGAGGAAAAATTACAAACCATACTGGACTGAAGAACTACAAAGTTTGGAGGACAAAGTTGAAGATGCCAGGAAGACAGCAGAGAGAGAACAAACAATTGAAGCGAACATCTCTCTCAAAGCCATCTCAGCAAAATATAAAAGAACAGTAAATCAAACAACAAGAGATTGTTGGAGGGAAAAAACAGAAAACCTGAATTTTGACAGGGATGGAAACAAACTATGGAAACTAGTGAAAGCCATGAACAATGAAGGACCTAGAAACAAACAAATAACAATTAAACAAGGAAATGCCTTGCTTACAGGAAAAAAGGCTGCAAATGCACTAATGGAACACTATGCAAATGCAAACCACATTGATATTACAACCGAACAGAAGAAAGCAATCAAAGACAAACAGATACATCATAGAAATACAGAGACAGCAGCAGAATATATGATGGCAAATCTAACAATGGAAGAAATGGAACAGGCAATGAATACCCTAAAAAAGAAGAAATCACCAGGAAAGGATGGAATCACAAATGAAATGCTAATAGGACTAGGCACCAAGGCAAAGAAGAAACTACTAGCAGTCCTAAATAACAGCTGGAAGAGAGGAATAGTCCCACAGGCATGGAAGGAAGCTATACTAATACCAGTCCCAAAGAAAGGAAAAGACCTGGAAGAACCAAATGGCTATCGACCTATCAGTCTACTTAGCTGTGTAGGAAAATTAATGGAACGCATTATCAATGGCAGGCTAACATGGCATCTGGAAGAAAACAAACTCTTAACACCACACCAAGCAGGATTCAGAAAGTACAGATCCACTGAAGATCAAATAACCTATATAGCTCAGGAAATAGAGGATGCCTTCCAAGAGAAAAAGCACACACTAGCAGTCTGGATAGATTTAGAAAAAGCATTTGATAAAGTATGGAAGGAAGGACTGAAAGTAAAACTGCAAAAAATGCATGTTTGTGGAAAAATGTATAAATGGATCAGCCACTACCTTGAGAACAGAACTGCCAGGACAAAAGTACAAGGACAAACAAGCAAAATGATGCTGTTGGAGCAAGGTGTCCCCCAAGGAGGAGTTCTTTCACCAACATTATTCCTAGCATATATAAATGACATCACAGGAAAATTTTCCAGCCAGAGTACACACATCCTCCTTTGCAGATGACCTAGCCATATGGACATCTGAAGAATATATTAGTACAGCTAACAGCAGAATACAGCAAGCCTTATTAGCGCTAGAGGACTGGTCAAAATCATGGCTAGTGAAGATAAGTGAGGAGAAAACAACATGCACAGTGTTCTCCCTCTCAAATAAAACTCAGCAACCTAAGCTGGTATTGAATGGAAAAATATTGCGCCATGAAGAAAATCCAAACTATCTAGGAGTCACCTTTGATCGTCGCCTGACATGGAAGACACAGGTTGAGAAAAATCGAACAAGAGCAAGGCAGAGAATGGCAATCATGAAAAAGCTTGCTGGTACAACGTGGGGAGCAGATGAGAAAGTTCTCAAGAAGTTATATACTGGACGGGTGAGGCCAGTACTGGAATATGGCATTGCAGCTTGGGCAACAGCAGCTAAGTCAAACTTTAACAAAATAAGTAGAGTCCAAAACCAAGGAATGCGAATCATAACTGGAAGCCTGAAGACAACGCCTATTAATGAACTAGAAAAGATCACTTGTTTACAACCAATGCAGGACAGAAGAGATAGCAGAGCCCAGCAACAAGCAGAAAAATTTAGAAGATTGACAGACCACCCTATGTATAACAGGTTTAATGGTTTTGGAAAAGGAAGACTGAAGCGTAGCAACTTTGTAGAAACTGCAAAACGAAAGATTAGGGCAGATCCCATACTTAACATATCAACAGTCAAGCCCATTTACAATGCACACAACTTCCCAGCTTGGAGACAGCAGCAACTGCCTGAGATGATAGAAAACATTCCTGGTATTGAGAAAAAGAACACTCAGAATGAAACCGAAAGAAGAAAAATAACCCTCAACTACATAAAAGAACATTACCCAAGCAGCAATTGGACCCATGCATATACAGATGGATCAGCCAAAGATTCAATTAAAAATGGAGGAGGAGGAATTCTCCTTAATTTAAAAAATGGAGTGATAAAAACACAGTCAGTGGCAACTGGAAAATTTTCAAGTAACTTCAAAGCGGAGGTAGAGGCTTTGAAAACTGCAGCAGAAATGCTCTTGATGGAGGAAAATAAAGAGAAGCAAATAGCTATCTTCACAGATGCAAAGTCAGCTGTCTCAATACTGAAGAGCAAAAACAGCACAGAACTAGCTGACCTAAGAGCAGCACTCCATGGTCTATGCCAGAAATCCAAAAAAGTTGTAATACAGTGGATCCCATCACATTGCAGTATACCTGGAAATGAAGAGGCTGACAGACTAGCAAAAGAGGGTGGACGATTACCACAGCCTGACATAGACATAACCTATAATGAGGCAAAAAGGTTTATAAAAAGCACTTATAGAACCAAATGGGAATCAGAGCATCCAGGCCACCAGAAGGATGATGCATATTACAAACTCGACCGAAGAGAACAAGTAGCAATCTTCAGACTCCGCACAGGACATAACAGGCTGAAACACCACTTGTTCAATAAACTAAAGATAGGAGATACCGATGAATGTAATTGTGGAACTGGTAAAATGACAGCTAAACATTTGCTGCAGGAGTGCCCAATATATGCAGAACAGAGAAAGATATTTTGGCCCACGCCTGCTTCATTTGAGGACAAGCTCTATGGAGATATCAACAAGCTCAAGTTGACTACAGCTTACTTTAACTACATTCAGGTTGACATCTAAAGGTGCATGAAGATGTATTTAGACTGCCACACTTCATACCACAGGTATGTCGGTTACAAAAGCGTCCCAGAGGCATGAAATGGAATATTGCTTGGATAGCAAATCCATTACGTGGAAAGTCCGAATCAAAAGCTCACTGTGTGGGCTTCATAAAAGGTGGAAAAAGTGTCCTAGTGGCACGAAATGGAATATTGCTTGGATAGCAAATCCATTATGTGGAAAGTCTTAATCGAAAGCTCACTGTGTGGATGTCATCTGCAGACTGCATTCTTCTGGTTTCCGGAGGAACAGCCTATGGTGAACGGAAGGCCCAATATACGGAAGTGAGGCTAAGCAGCCATGTGCAGGACGTGACGATTCCTTGGGTGAGCCCAGTACCAGAGCGCTGTGTGATGGCTCTGCAAGTATGGAAGCCTCCTTGGATGGCGGGGAATGTCCATGGTCTGCCCCTGCCTTCTCTTGAGGGTTGATCAGGATGTCTTTGGCTGTTCTATATGGGCCAGCTAGGATGGGGGATAACACCACAACAGTGAGATTCAAACGTCCCAAGAAACCCCCGGGAAGGTTAACCCGGTCAACAAATGCCCGCAGAAGTCGTATGTGACGGCCTAACGGCGCAAGAACGCAGCTCTGCTGTAAACAGGCACAACGCAGTCACATCCGAAAAAAAAATCCGGATGAACGCAGAAGAAGAAGAAGAAATCTAATATCATACTGTTCCTCTCTGTTATCATTATAATTGTTTTTCACATAATCTGTCCATACATGTAGAATCGGATCTTTTTCTATTATGATTTTGCTATCTTTAGTTTTTAGACAGCCTGTTGATGGACTTGTTCTTTTATTAGTAAGTTCCTGAATTCTTTTGTGCACTAAATTGGTATTTTGACTGTTGTGTTGTTTTTCAATGTCTAAGCACTTTTCCTCAAGCCATGCTTCTTTTGCCTCCTTACATAATATTCTGACTTGTCTGTGAATGTCTTCATATTTGGCAGAATTATTTTTGTTGAGTCTTCTTGTTTCCATTAGGTGTAAAATTTCTTCTGTCATCCATTTCTAACGACCCATCTTCTTTAATTTTGGAATAGTTGTTTCTGCAGCCAAACTGATTGAATTCTTCAAAATTTCCCATTGATCATCTACATCCTCAAATAATATATCTAGATCAGACAATATATCAAATCTGTTCTGTACTTCTATGTTGAAATTGTTTTGTATTTCCTTGTCATTACTCAATGTACACAAATCATATTTAGTGTTTCTTGTTATACACTTGACTTTCTTAAACTTTATCCTAAATGTTCCTGTAAGTAGTCTGTGGTCATTATAACAATCAGCACTGGGAACTGTTTTTGCAATTGTTAGTGCGTTTCTAAATCTTCTGCTAATATGAATGTAGTTAATCTGGTTTCTGATCCTGCTATCAGGACTCCTCCACATCCATAATCTTCTAGGGTGTTGCTTAAACCAGGTGTTTCCTACAATCATTTCCTATTCTTTTGCCCACTCTACGAGTCTGTATCCTCTTTCATTTCTCTCTCCTAAACCATAGTTTTCTACTGTGTATCTATCACTTTGATTTCCTACTTGTGCATTGAAGTCCCCTATTATGATGTTTACTTCTGAATTTTTACAATTGTTTAAGGCAGACTCTATATCATTATAAAATTCCTCTACACTATCTTGACTGGATTCTCCTGTTGTGGCATATACTTGAATAACATTTATGCTAAAAGGTCTGCCACTCATTTTAACTAGTAGAACTCTGTCCGACACGACACAGCATGTCCTTTTAATGTTTTCCGGTCCAAAATAATAGGCACTCCCGTTTGTCGGTCTTCACCTCCAGAATAAATCTTCATCTATCTTTATGCCTGCTCCTGTCCATCTCGTTTCGCACGTCCCTAAAATATTTTTTTTTCTCTTTCTATTTCTTGTTTTATGTTCTCTAATTTTTCGTCGTCGTTTAACGTGATAACGTTCCATGTCGCTAATTTTAATGTCTCTGTCCTTGTCTTGCGATGATCAGTCTTAAGGCGAATAATAATATACTAGGTATTTTTAGAGAGGTAGTTTGCCGGTGCTTTCCTGTATGGCAGAAACCGTACTGGTCGTTTGACTGCAGCCATTGTCTCACGAAAGAGATCCTCTGCCTGCCGTAGCGAAACTTGAGACTATAACCAACAAATATACATCAGCTGCCCTCAAAATTTCATCCACAACCTGCCTTCCGTGGCTTCTTTTGGCCATGACAACGACAACAGCAAAGAATGCTGCTGTTGAATGCAAACGTCCTGTAAAGGAATATGCAACTAACTTTAACAATACTTGAAGCCAGAACGAAAGCTCATGGGAAAAAAGACGAAAAACTAAATTAATCATGGGTGAGTGGTGTGCAATGCACAATAAACAAAGACAACAACATATTTACTTAGAAAAAAAAAATATCAAAGAAGGCGACGTTAGCTAAAAGATAGTTACTTCAGACCTCATTCATTCATTCATTCAGCAGCATGTCCTTTGTAGAACCTCGCTCCCATAACACCTTCCGGAAAACTTCTCGATCACAAGCAAGATGTCCCACGTCTGATACACCCATCAGGAGATCATCCGCCACATCCTGCACCCATCTTCTCTTTGGCCTTCCTCTTCCTCTCTTCCCAGGCATATACCCCTCCATTATTGTTCTCTCCAAACTTTCATGACGTTTCAAGTGACCAAAATATATGAATATTCTTTGTTTCATCGTCTTTAATAGCCAACCCCCTTTAATAGTCAGCTCTTGAAGTATGGGTGCATTTGTTTTTTTCTACCCAAGATATTCCTTGAACCCGTCTATAACACTTTTATTCTTGCCTCTCTAGCGATGTTCACCAATTCCTAAAATTTGAATATTTCACCTCTCAATCTCATCACATACTACTTTAAGCTTTCCCTCATACAGACTTCTCACATTACACGTTCCTATCTTCACTCTCCTTTTTAATCTGACACAGGGGATTTCCTTGGTAACACAACATCAGGCCTAGTGTACACATATCCGAATCTCACAAACTAAGCAGCAAAACAGGTTTGTGAGATTTGAGAAACTGATTATTGGCTTTCAAGATACCATCAATGTTTCGTTTGTAATTGCTGCATCCAATCAAGAGAATTGCTTTCAAATGTTCATCAGTCAATCTCGTTCGATGTGTTGACTTCACATATTTCAGTTTTGAAAAGTTGTTCCAAACACTGATGCCATACCAGCGGCAAATTTCTTCAGTTTCGGAAACTCAACATTAGGTAAGCAGCGGTAAAATTCAACAAGCTTTTCTTCTTTGTGCTTCTCTTTCAACAAAGTAATTTGCTTGCAAGTCAGTTATCTCCAACTGCAGTTCAACTGGCACATCGTCAAGGTTACAATCGAATGGATTCTGGTAAAAAAGAATGCCACTATCAATTCTGTCAAGATCTGAAAATCTCTCCAAAAAATGCTTCTTCAAGTCACGAATAATTTTTTTTTTTCTTTATCGGCGTTGACATCTTCGGTGATTGTAGCGAAAATCTCGTTAAAACAATGAGAATGAGAACATTTTTCTCCTTCCAGTTGTGCTTCAAACAATGACAGCTTTCTTCGGAATCCTTTAATGATTATGTGGAGATCACAGACGATGTTATCATTTCTCTGAAGTTTCAAATTCAGTTCATTCATGTGGGATGTAATGTAGACTAAAAATGACAACTTTGACAGCCAGGTAGGATCTAACATCTGTGGATCAGCTCTATTTCTTTCAGTGAGGAAAACATCAATTTCGTTTCGGAGCTTGTAAAAACGAAACAGGACCTTATCGTAGCTGAGCCACCTCATTGATGTATGCCTTTATAATGCATATCATTTATATTGTTGCTGTTTTCAGATAGCCTTCAATGATGTGTGAATGGTATAATATATGAAAGAGAGTGATAAAAGGGCAGAATGGTAGAGGTGCCTGTTTGCCCAATTCTTAAACCTTTGAAAATAAAGTTTTGTTGTTGTTGTTGTTGTTATTGTTGTTGCTGCTGCTGCTGCTGCTGCTGTTGTTGTTGTTGTTGTTGTTGTTGTTGTTGTTGTTGTTGTTGTTGTTGTTGTTGTTGTTGTTGTTGTTGTTGTTGTTGTTGTTGTTGTTGTTGTTATGATAAGGCAATTCACAGAAATCAGAATCAATTTCTTCAACAAAAGCCTGAAACTGACGGTGATTGAGTGCATGTCCCCGAATGAAACTCACAGCATAAACGACTGGTATCAGTACACAAGAAATATCTAAGTCTTTCCCACAGAGTGCTTGCTAATGTATGATGCAGTATATGAACAGAGCGCCCGGAATTTGTGAATCTTTCAACTGAGTCCTGATCTGCCCCATCAGACGCTTCCTCATCCCAGCCATGTTTTTTCGTCCATCAACCGTAACACCTCGAAGCTTATTCCACTGAAGGTTATAGTCTGGCAAAACCTTTTGCACTTCCATGAAAATGTCTTTTCCAGTTGTTGTTCCATGCATGCTGCAAACGGATACCAACTCTTCCGTTATCTGAAATTTCAAACTGACACCACGAATGAAAACGAGAAGTTGTGACGTACTCGAGAGATCAGTAGACTCATCCAGCGCCAGAGAATACCACAAGTTCCTAGTTTTTTCGTGTATCTGTAGCACTATGTTCTCTCCACGTTCTTCTGCTTTTCGCACAACTGAACTTGCTGAAAGGCTGATAGTTCCACACAAATCGGCTTTCTCGGGACGCAAGTCATTTGCTGCTTCCACCATACACTCTTAGATGAAGTTGCCATCAGTAAACGGTTTTCCTCGTTCTGCCATATAACGCACTATTTTGTAACTTGTACGAGTGACAGATTCATTTTCAGCAAACATTTTCGTGAAGAGATTTCTTTGTGTTTTCTATTTCTATGATTTCTATGACATCGCGGGCCGGATGCAGCCCGCGGGCCGTATTCCCCCCCCCCCCTCTCCTCTAGATGATAGGTGCATATATTGTCTGCATTGCTTCCACTGTGTTCTCTAGACGACATGTATTGGCTGCCATACTTGCACTGTGTTCTCTAGATGACATATAATGTCTGCCATGCTTCCACTGTGTTATCTAGACGACATGTATTGTCTGCCATGTTTCCACTATGTTCTCAAGACGACATGTATTGTCTGCCATACTTCCACTGTGTTCTCTAGACGACATATATTGTCTGCCATCCTTCCACTGTGTTCTCTAGACGACATGCAATGTCTGTCATGCTTCCACTGTGTTCTCTAGACGACATATATTGTCTGTCATTCTTCCACTGTGTTCTCTAGACTACATGTATTGTCAGCAATGATTCCACTTTGTTCTCTAGACCACATGTATGTGTCTACCATACTTCCACTGTGTTCTCTAGACGACATGTATGTGTCTACCATACTTCCACTGTGTTCTCTAGATGACATGTATGTGTCTGCCATACTTCCACTGTGTTCTCTAGACTGACATGTATGTGTCTGCCATACTTCCACTGTGTTCTCTAGACGACATGTATGTGTCTGCCATACTTCCACTGTGTTCTCTAGACGACATGTATGTGTCTGCCATACTTCCACTGTGTTCTCTAGACGACATGTATGTGTCTGCCATACTTCCACTGTGTTCTCTAGACGACATGTATGTGTCTGCCATACTTCCACTGTGTTCTCTAGACGACATGTATGTGTCTGCCATACTTCCACTGTGTTCTCTAGACGACATGTATGTGTCTGCCATGCTTCCACTGTGTTCTCTAGACGACATGTATGTGTCTGCCATGCTTCCACTGTGTTCTCTAGACGACATTTATGTGTCTGCCATGCTTCCACTGTGTTCTCTAGACGACATGTATTTTCTGACATGCTTCCACTGTGTTCTCTAGACGACATATGCATGTATGTGTCTGCCATGCTTCCACTGTGTTCTCTAGAAGACATATGCATGTATTTTCTGCCGTGCTCCAGCTGTGTTCTATAAACGGCTTGTCAGTCTGCAGTGATCACTGTCTGAGCCTGAAGGCTATCACCACATCTCCCAGTTGGTCATGCAAAGTGTGACTGTATCGTGTTTGTCTCTAGCTATCACATATATTCATCTTTTCTTGTACGTTATCGTTTGTTGACGATTTCAATAACTCACATATAAATCTTTCTAGCTGTGCAACGAATACTATGGGTGTGCAGATAAAGCGAAGGAGTCATTCATTCATGAAATTTACAACATCCAAAATCTGTTGTTGCTGTTGTTGTTGTTGTTTTGATGATTTTGTTGTTGTTGTTGTTGTTGTTGGTTGTTGTTGTTGTTTTTGTTGTTGTTGTTGTTGTTGTTGTTGTTAGTCGTAGTGGTGGTTTTGTTAATGTCTTGGTGACATGTACTTGGATCTTTACCGCCTGTGAAAAGCATATTTCCTTCAACTTCCTTCAAAATTTCCGTGAGCAGTATTGTCTAGGATCAAATCAATTTCCTAGTTTTATAGACCTGTCATAGGTCCTGACCTACTTATCCCTTGAGTATTTGCTCCAGTCACTATGCTCTACTCATCAGTCACCGACACATGTACCACAAGTTATTTATGGGGTATTGATAGAGTCTTATCTGCCCGTGCCGGAGTTAAATTCGACTTAGACAGTTGAGGTGTTTGGACACTTTGTTCTGTTTGTGTGTGTTAACGGGATGTTCTGTCCATGGTTTGATGTTCCACACAGGTGTGTGGTGGAGTGATGCACTGTCATACATAACGGTAATTTTCTCTTTCTTCTCACAGTGGTGCGGTAAAGGAAAGTACCCACTATTGGCTAGCATAAAGAATACAACTATTAAAACCCTGAATGATATTGAGGATGCTGAACGCACCTCGAGTACAAGAAACTCTGGCAATGGTACAGACAAAAATGGTAAAAACAACACTGGCAAAACTATAGACGACTACTCAATGACCACGTCTCTGAGTGTAATAAATACACATGGGAAAAAACCGGTAGAAGGTGACAGTAACAGCAGCTTCTTGCTTTATGGATTCCTAATTACAATTATCCCTATAGTTGTTCTTGCAGTGATCTTCTTGTTTAGAAAGTCGCAGAATGGAGGAGACAGAAACGCGGTTAAACAAGAAACATAATAATTCTGTATGAAAAGGCAGCAATCGTTTGATAACAAAACACAATTACTGGTAATCCGAGAAAGCAATCGTTTGGTGACATAACAAACATCATTCTGTATCACAATACAGCAATAATCATGAATCACAAGAAAGCAATGCCTTTGATCGCAAATCACATTCTCAGTCACAATAAAACAGTACGGTGGATCACAGCACACAATCATTCTTAACAAACACAACAACTCATGTTGATCAAACGCACAATCATTCTAAACAACCACAACCACCCATGTTGATCACAACACACAATCATTCTGAAAAACACAACCACCCATGTTGATCACAACACACAATCATTCTGAAAAACACAACCACCCATGTTGCTCACAACACACAATCATTCCAAACAAACACAACCACCCATGTTGCTCACAACACACAATCATTCCAAACAAACACAACCACCCATGTTGCTCACAACACACAATCATTCCAAACAAACACAACCAATCATGTTGCTCACAACACACAATCATTCCAAACAACCACAACCACCCATGTTGCTCACAACACACACTCATTCTGAACAAACACAACCACCCGTGTTGCTCACAACACACAATCATTCTGAACAAACACAACCACCAATGTTGCTCACAACACACAATCATTCCAAACAAACACAACCACCCATGTTGCTCACAACACACAATCATTCCAAAAAAACACAAACACCCATGTTGCTCACAACACACAATCATTCCAAACAAACATAACCACCCATGTTGCTCACATCACACAATCATTCTGAACAAACACAACCACCCATGTTGCTCACAACACACAATCATTCCAAACAAACACAACCAATCATGTTGCTCACAACACACAATCATTCCAAACAAACACAAACACCCATGTTGCTCACAACACACAATCATTCTGAACAAACACAACCAACCATGCTGCTCACACACACAATCATTCCCAAACAAACACAACCACCCATGTTGCTCACAACAAACAATCATTCCAAACAAACACAACCACCCATGTTGCGCACAACACACAATCATTCTGAACAATCAAAACCACCCATGTTGCTCACAACACACAATCATTCCAAACAAACACAACCACCCATGTTGCTCACAACACACAATCATTCCAAATAAACACAACCAATCATGTTGCTCACAACACACAATCATTCAAAACAAACAAAACCACCCATGTTGCTCACAACACACAATCATTCTGAACAAACACAACCACCCATTTTGATCACAAATCACACTCATTCTGAACAAACACAACCACCCATTTCGATCACAACTCACAATCAATTCTGAACAGAAACAACCACCCCTGTTGCTTACATCACACAATCATTCTGAACAAACACAACCACCCATGTTGCTCACAACACACACTCATTCTGAACAAACACAACCACCCGTGTTGCTCACAACACACAATCATTCTGAACAAACACAACCACCAATGTTGCTCACAACACACAATCATTCCAAACAAACACAACCAACCATGTTGCTCAAAACACACAATCATTCCAAAAAAAACACAAACACCCATGTTGCTCACAACACACAATCATTCCAAACAAACATAACCACCCATGTTGCTCACAACACACAATCATTCTGAACAAACACAACCACCCATGTTGCTCACAACACACAATCATTCCAAACAAACACAACCAATCATGTTGCTCACAACACACAATCATTCCAAACAAACACAAACACCCATGTTGCTCACAACACACAATCATTCTGAACAAACACAACCAACCATGCTGCTCACAACACACAATCATTCCAAACAAACACAACCACCCATGTTGCTCACAACAAACAATCATTCCAAACAAACACAACCACCCATGTTGCGCACAACACACAATCATTCTGAACAATCGAAACCACCCATGTTGCTCACAACACACAAACATTCCAAACAAACACAACCACCCATGTTGCTCACAACACACAATCATTCCAAATAAACACAACCAATCATGTTGCTCACAACACACAATCATTCAAAACAAACAAAACCACCCATGTTGCTCACAACACACAATCATTCTGAACAAACACAACCACCCATGTTGCGCACAACACACAATCATTCCAAACAAACACAACCACCCATGTTGCTCACAACACACAATCATTCTGAACAAACACAACCACCCATTTTGATCACAAATCACACTCATTCTGAACAAACACAACCACCCATTTCGATCACAACTCACAATCAATTCTGAACAGAAACAACCACCCCTGTTGCTTACATCACACAATCATTCTGAACAAACACAACCACCCATGTTGCTCACAACACACAATCATTCTGAACAAACACAACCACCCATGTTGCTTACAACACACAATCATTCCAAACAAACACAACCACCCATGTTGCTCACAACACACAATCATTCCAAACAAACACAACCACTCATGTTGCTCACAACACACAATCATTCCAAACAAACATAACCACCCATGTTGCTCACAACACACAATCATTCCAAACAAACAAAAAAAACCATGTTGCTCACAACACACAATCATTCTGAACAAACACAACCACCCGTTTTGATCACAACTCACACTCATTCTGAACAAACACAACCACCCATTTTGATCACAACTCACAATCAATTCTGAACAAACACAACCACCCATGTTGCTCACAACACACAATCATTCTGAACAAACACACCCACCCATGTTGCGCACAACACACAATAATTCCAAACAAACACAACCACTCATGTTGCTCACAACACACAATCATTCTGAACAAACACAACCACCCATTTTGATAACAACTCACACTCATTCTGAACAAACACAACCACCCATTTTGATCACAACTCACAATCAATTCTGAACAAACACAACCTCCCATGTTGCTTACAACACACAATCATTCTGAACAAACACAACCACCCATGTTGCTTACAACACACAATCATTCCAAACAAACATAACCACCCATGTTGCTCACAACACACAATCATTCCAAACAAACACAACCACCCATGTTGCTCACAACACACAATCATTCCAAACAAACACAACCACCCATGTTGCTCACAACACACAATCATTCTGAACAAACACAACCACCCATTTTGATCACAACTCACACTCATTCTGAACAAACACAACCACCCATTTTGATCACAACTCACAATCAATTCTGAACAAACACAACCACCTATGTTGATTACAACACACAATCATTCAAAACAAACACAACCACCCACGTTGCTCACAACACACAATCATTCCAAACAATCACAACCACCCATGTTGCTCACAACACACAATCATTCTGAACAAACACAACCACCAATTTTGATCACAACTCACATTCATACTGAACAAACACAACCACCCATTTTGATCACAACTCACAATCAATTCTGAACAAACACAACCACCCATTTTGATCACAACTCACAATCAATTCTGAAAAAACACAACCACCCATGTTGATCACAACACACAATCATTCCAAACAAACACAACCACCCATATTGCTCACAACACACAATCATTCCAAACAAACACAACCACCCATGTTGCTCACAACATACAATCATTCCAAACAAACACAACCAATCATGTTGCTGACAACACACAATCATTCTGAACAAACACAACCACCCAATTTGATCACAACTCACACTCATTCTGAACGAACACAACCACCCATTTTGATCACAACTCACAATCAATTCTGAACAAACACAACCACCCATGTTGCTTACAACACACAATCATTCTGAACAAACACAACGACCCATGTTGCATACAACACACAATCATTCCAAACAAACACAACCACCCATGTTGCTTACAACACACAATCATTCTGAACAAACACAACCACCCATGTTGCTTACAACACACAATCATCCTGAACAAACACAACCACCCATGTTGCTCACAACACACAATCATTCCAAACAAACATAACCACCCATGTTGCTTACAACACACAATCATTCCAAACAAACACAACCACCCATGTTGCTCACAACACACAATCATTCTGAACAAACACAACCACCCATTTTGATCACAACTCACACTCATTCTGAACAAACACAACCACCCATTTTGATCACAACTCACAATCAATTCTGAACAAACACAACCACCCATGGTGCTCACAACACACAATCATTCCAAACAAACACAACCACCCATGTTGCTCACAACACACAATCATTCCAAACAAACACAACCACCAATGTTGCTCACAACACACAATCATTCCAAACAAACACAACCAATCATGTTGCTCACAACACACAATCATTCCAAACAAACACAACCACCCACGTTGCTCACAACACACAATCATTCCAAACAAACACAACCACCCATGTTGCTCACAACACACAATCATTCTGAACAAACACAACCACCCATTTTTATCACAACTCACACTCATTCTGAACAAACACAACCACCCATTTTGATCACAACTCACAATCAATTCTGAACAAACACAACCCCCCATTTTGATCACAACTCACAATCAATTCTGAAAAAAACACAACCACCCATGTTGCTCACAACACACAATCATTCCAAACAAACACAACCACCCATGTTGCTCACAACACACAATCATTCCAAACAAACACAACCACCCATGTTGCTCACAACACACAATCATTCCAAACAAACACAACCAATCATGTTGCTCACAACACACAATCATTCCAAACAAACACAACCACCCACGTTGCTCACAACACACAATCATTTCAAACAAACACAACCACCCATGTTGCTCACAACACACAATCATTCTGAACAAACACAACCACCCATTTTGATCACAACTCACACTCGTTCTGAACAAACACAACCACCCATTTTGATCACAACTCACAATCAATTCTGAACAAACACAACCACCCATGTTGCTCACAACACACAATCATTCTAAACAAACACAACCACCCATGTTGCTCACAACACACAATCATTCCAAACAAACACAACCACCCATGTTGCTCACAACACACAATCATTCCAAACAAACACAACCACCCATGTTGCTCACAACACACAATTATTCCAAACAAACACAACCACCCATGTTGCTCACAAGACACAATCATTCCAAACAAACATAATCACCCATGTTGCTCACAAGACACAATCATTCCAAACAAACATAATCACCCATGTTGCTCACAACACACAATCATTCCAAACAAACACAACCACCCATGTTGCTCACAACACACAATCATTCCAAACAAACATAACCACCAATGTTGCTCACAACACACAATCATTCCAAACAAACACAACCACCCATGTTGCTCACAACACACAATCATTCCAAACAAACACAACCACCCATGTTGCTCACAACACACAATCATTCCAAACAAACACAACCACCCATGTTGCTCACAACACACAATCATTCCAAACAATCACAACCACCCATGTTGCTCACAACACACAATCATTTCAAACAAACACAACCACCCATGTTGACCAAGCCTATATATGTGAGTGTCCGGCACGCACGTCAGATAGTGTCAGTGCTAGGGTTACAGTGGCCGAGCCAACTGTCCTGAGACTCGAACTCTCCTAGTCACGTCACGAAGCTGGCTCCATTCTGGGCCACACTATGTCAAAGGTAGCTCATAGGTACATACACATGTATCGCTTTGTCTCAGAGAAGTACAAGAAAACAGTGGAGATTAGAGGACATATTAGACAATATACACATTTGAAGCTATAGGTACCCCCACCGGAATTCCAATCCTTCGACTTCTCTTTTTTCCCTGGAGGTGTCCGAGAAAATAAAATCGCTCAATTTGAAACGTCCTATGCGCTGATCGCGAAATAGCCCGTCCAACCCCTTCACTAGCATTAAACTGGATATCAGCGTTGACATCACGCTCAGAAAGCAATGGCAAACTACTGTACGTACAATTGACAAGAGAATCAAACTAGAGTTTGAAGCTATGTTCTTCAAAGGACATGCAACGTGTAATTGTATTGTGGGACAACGAGATAATCCTGGCCAGGGGTTCTGACATGGGAGTGATTGCTGGAGACACGTCAGGTGTGTTGACAGACTGGTCCGTTAACAGCACAGCGGCCTGGGCTACCGGGCATTCAGACGCGTAAGATGAGTGGATGTATAAGTCAGAATGTTTAATAAGCCGAGTAAGTCGAGTTGAATGTTAGACGAGTGTCAGGCGAGTCGAATGTTAGACGAGTGTCAGGCGAGTCGAATGTCAACCGAATGTAAGTCGAGTCGAATGGCAGGCGAGTCGAATGTCAGCCGAATGTTAGGCGAGTCGAATGTCAGGCGAATGTAAGTCGAGTCAAATGGCAGGCGAGTCGAGTATCAGCCGAATGTAAGTGGAGTCGACAGTCAGCCAAATGTCAGGCTATTGGATAGAAAAACATTTGCTCTTATAAAATAAAGTTCTTTTGGACTGATCGTGTTTTTTTCCCTTCATTATTTGATTAGGTAGTGATTAAATAATGTTATATACATTTTCTACCTCACCAGTTTATATTTAAGTTCTTGCTTTGATTCCTCATGTCATGTTGTTATGTTTGTAATTGTTGCTAGTAGTTGTAGATGTGCCGGTCTCTCTGGCCGAGGGGTTACACCACTTTCTCCGTAATCCCGTTTATCACGCAGTCTCGTAGGGCGTGAACTGGGAGCGGTTCGTCCCCCGTTGGTGACTTGCGGGATAACTGAGCTGGCCGCTCAGAAAGCAATGGCAAACTACTGAGCTTAATCTTGCCAAGAAATCAACAGACAGCTGAAAGATGCTGTTGTTGACAGCGATGTTCTGTAAAAAGGATATGCGAATTTAAAAAAAAAAAAAAAAAAAGTTGTAGATGTATGCTTCATCATGTGTTGTTGATTATGGAAATGGAAACTGGCAAAACCCCGGGTCCAAACAACATCACAATAGAAGTGATCAGTTCCTAAGAAGAATATGCAATAGACCAGCTCATCAAACCGCCGAACACAATATATGATACTGAGATATACCATCTAACTTATGTAATTCTATATGTATTGCAATCCCGAAGAAACCAGGTGCCTTGGAATATGATCAACATCGAACAATTAGTATAATGAGCCTCATCATGAAGATTGTACTTAGAATCATCATGCAAATAGTTCGGAAGACAACCAGTGTCCATCAGTCCGTCCATAATGTGCCGTGCCGATAAGCGTGGGCGGTCATGTTCTGCCATCTCACTCGATCACCAGAGTCGTGGATCAGCTTCGTGTTCCTGTCTCGACCAGTGTCAACACATCTGTTAATAAGTTGATATTAACCTACGTCATTATCAATCGTTTATGTCACAATATGTTTCCAATAAATGTCTTTTAACATTCTAAGGATTTTCCCATCATTTTGTAGATATGCAGCATCGTCATCATGTGGCATGTCTTGCTTTTTCGAAAGCATGGACGAGACAGGAACACTGAGCTGATCCACGACACTGGCGATCGAGTGAAATAGCAAGTCATGGACCACCCACGCTTTCCGGCATGGCACATGATTGATTGATTGATTGATTTGTGTAGTCAATGAAGCAGCAATTGACGTAGTAGTCATCATTTCATTCAGTAGTATTTGAAGTATTATGCGTAGTATTCGTAGTAGTATCCGTAGTAGTAATAATAATAATAGTAGTAGTAGTAGTAGTAGTAGTAGTAGTAGTAGTAGTAGTAGTAGTAGTAGTAGTAGTAGTAGTAGTAGTAGTAGTAGTAATATCTGTTATTGTTGTTGTATTGTTTATAGTAGTTGTGGTTGCGGTGGCAGTGGTGGTGGCTGTTGCAAGGACAGTAATAGTGGTGGTGGTGGTGATAATAGTAGTGGTGGTGTTAGTAGTAGTATCTGTAGTAGAAACAGTAGTAGTGAACTATCATCTGGTCTATTCCATCTGTTCTGCGAAATAATTAAGGGATCCACATAAGACATATCAGCAATATCAGCAGGTTTGCAAAGTGTAAACATATCTTATCCCAGGGGATATACCAGGATCATATTTGGTTCCCATCTTTTTACCTAGCTCATGTTTGGCTCCAAGAATACCGCTTGTGGACGATGGTGGCCACACCACGGGTTATCGTATTGACTGAGTGGCTGAAGTAAATGAGTGAAGTTGGGGTAATATCCTACTAATCTGGAAATGCCTATCCTTAGTACGAATATATCTACATAGACCAACGGCTTCAAAAGCGAAATAGTAGAGAGTGTGGCTCACATGAGGCGTGTTCAGGACACAATAGTGAACATGGCTGGCTACAGTGGAAGGGTTTAGGACTGCCATATACTTTCATGGCTCGTTATAAGTAACTGGCAGGCTACAACGACCACAGTGCAAATAAGCGAACGACACATGCGTCCTAACGCTGAAACAATTGTTTTATTGCAGAACAACCTTCTCGTGCACGTTCTAGCATGCCGCCGGCTTCTGCGCCGTTCTCGCGTTATCACATGTAGCCACTTGCAAATTGCCCAGAACAATATATTTGCAGAACAGTTATCGTCATGGATGCGCTGCTCGTTCACTTTGTCGTGTGTTTCCTATCAGTTAAATGTTAGTCACTACTTACACCACAATTTGACCTTGCTCGGCATATTAACTGTGCAACATCTTTCACATCGTATTAGTTATCCTGTGAAGCGTTGGCCATCTTAGTAGTTGACAAGTGACGGCGACTTTTTAACCAGATTTCCGAAGTTGACCGTGATTGGGTTATCACTCTACAATCGACCTGTGGTCGGAACATTCTTGCTTTACTGTTGGAAACTCCTGTGCATCTTTTTTTTTTAACTTCAGTGTGCGTGCAGGGAGTCCGTGTTGTTGTCGCTCGGAAACCCCTCGATGACTGACTAAAACAAATGTCCGCTGCTTCGGTCCCGTGTTTTGCCTCGTCAAGTGACCGGGTTGGATAAGTGCGCGCCGGTTGATTCTTCGTTCAATGTTCTATCTCTTGCTCCCTCTTTGTCCGTGATTACTTCTCATTTCTACTTTCTTACCCTGTGAGTTTTCCTCCTCCAGGTGTTCTATCACCGTTACTCTTTTCGGTTCATGGCGAAGGACCTCACCACGAAGTATACCACGGGGACCTCTAGTAACAAAATTTCCCCTGGTCTCTGGGTAGTGAGATCGGAAGCCCGTGTGTATTGTTGCGCATGTCACTTGGCAGTTGCAAATCGAAAAAGAGGAGACTATCGGCGCTGCCCGAGCAAAATTTCTAGTTACAAATATACCGACAGTTCGTAAGGATCCTCGCCGGTGCTACGGACTCCGGCTTGAGTTAGGAGTAGAACTGAGCGATTATTGTTTACACTCGTGTGCCTTGATGTTGATCAGTCGACGAAACTAAACTAACTAGACAGCAATAAAACCTCAACAAAACGAAAACCGCGATACTGGTAATTCTTTGCTCCCTGGAGATGGACCTGTTGTAAATATGCTCAGGGAAGAGACAACTCCTATAGCGAATAATGCTCTGAATAATGACGACTGCACCTCAAATTCTTTCGAAAGGGTTCATTCTGACAATTTTTTTTTTTTAAATTCGCATATCCTTTACAGGACATCGCTGTCAACAGTAGCATCTTTCAGCTGTCTGTTGATTTCTTGGCAAGATTACGCTCAGTAGTTTGCCATTGCTTTCTGAGCGGACGGCTCAGTTATCCCGCAAGTAACCAGCGGGGGTAGAACCGCTCCCAGTTCTCGCCCGCTACGAGACTCGTGATAAACGGGATTACGGAGAAAGTATTGTAACCTCTCGGCCAGAGAGACCGGCCATTCTGACAATCCCTACCTTAAAATGAGAAGAAGTCTGAGAAGTGGTATGTGGAACATCGAGCCATCATATGCCATGCCGGTAAGCGTGGGTGGTCATGATTTGTCATTTCACTCGATCACCAGAGTCATGGATCAGCTCAGTGTTTTTGTCTTTACCATGCCACGTGGTCAAGCCATCCATGTACTTACTTCTTTGTCTTCCTCTTGTTCTCCTCCCCTCGATCTTGCCAGTTGTCACCAAGTTCTCAAATTTATTTATTCTCATAACATATACAATAAATTATGACGACGTCTAATTTATCTAATCAATTTACCATTTTCATTTGTTTCTTGTAGTACTTGGTCATTGGTTTTTCTGTCTGTCTATGGTATTCTTTTCATTCTCCTCAGAAACCACATTTCCACAAACATAAGATGAATTTTCAGTTGGACGGCGCATTGTCCAAGCTTGTGAAGTACAGGCTCTATGTAGCAGCTCAACATTCTTTTTCTCACTTCAGTTGACATAATTTTATTGACTAACGAAGACACAAACAATAGATTGCACGATTTATTGCCTGGCATGTATCGCTGCATCTCGTCAGGTACATACTGCAGAAATCACACAACTTACGTCGTTCCAGGCCACTATGAACGAGACACATAAAAACATCTCTCTATCTATGGAACACGAACACAACGAAGCGTTGCCGTTTCTAGATATCCTAATGAGACGGAGAGCAGACGGCACAATTCAAAGATCGGTGTACCGCAAAGAAACATGGACTGGCAAATACTTAAATTTTCAGAGCTTCGCACCTGTCCAGTACAAACGGGGCATGGTACGGACCCTGTTTGACCGTGCTAGAAAGATATGCACCCCGGACACACTGACAGAGGAATTTGAAACTCTGAAGAATGCCTTAAACCTCAATGGGTACTTCACAGGATTTATAAAGCGCCGCTGCCAACAGCCCAAACCGAAACCTGAAGTAACTACAGTACCTAAACTCAAGGTATTCATCCAGCTAACCTTCCGAGGAGATGACGTAATGCAACGTCTGCGGGATAGGCTCACCACAGCAGTCGGGCGAACTTTCTGTGCTGCAACTCTAGTCATCAGGTACCGAAACACACCGATCCCCATCCCAGCAGTAAAAGAACCTGTAGCTTTGTACGCAAAATCAAATTGTATTTACCAATTTACATGCAGATGCGAGGCCATCTACATAGGTAGAACTGAGCGACAGTTACATTGCAGGGTTTCGGAACACATTCCGAATTGGTTGGACAAGATACTACACACAGAAGATGGTAGCCTAGGCAGGCCGACACACCGGAACAGTCCAGCTTCATCGGTCGGGAGACATGTGCTCGAGAGCGGTCACGTGGTTGAAAGAAACAGTGCCTTCCGTGTGTTGTTCAACACACAAAGTAGTCGATTGTTAAAGTTTGCTGAAGCTATAATAATCAACCTTCGTAAGCCGTCCTTGTGCAAGCAGAAAGACATGTTAGTCAGTTTAAAATTACCGTGGTAGACAATCGACATTACTGTGCGAACATGTGTATATTTCAGTTTGAAGGATTTATCTAGTTAATTCACGTAAGTTGTGTGATTTCTGCAGTATGTACCTGACGAGATGCAGCGAAATATGCCAGGCAATAAACCGTGCAATCTATTGTTTGTGTCTTCGTTATTAAATTTCATCACGGGAAAACATTGTTTTGAATTTCTGAAACGTCGCCTCCCATTACCAACTGTGAAGCGATTGGATGGATTACTCAAGCTGAAGTGTAAAATACCGGTACAGGAGTGTCGATTGAGATTCCTCGAGGAATGCCTAAAGACGGGAATATTCCCTCACCGGTATTTCAGATCTCTCAGGGCGGACAGAATATGTCCAACAAGAAAAAACCTGAGACGACTGACAAAAAAACCAGATAGAAGAAACCCAATCTAAGCTGGCCAACCTCAAGCGCACACAGAGTTCTGCCTACTAAGTCACCAAAGAATTGAGCTTGTACGGCTACTTGAAGTTCACCAAATTCTGTACAGTAACTGTCAGCATCCCCAATAAGACCTTACAAGAGTAAAGAGTTAACACTAGGCTAGTAGAGAGACATCAGACAGGGAAGCCACCGAGTACTATTAATACCTCACAGGGAGACACATTTGTGTCAGACCAGAGGGCAAATAGTACAGATGAGCGAGGGCTTTCCCCAAGCAATTGGGTTGCTGGTCCTTGCGAGTAACCGTGATATGGCAGGTTACTCAAACTCACCAGCCGGCGTGCTGGCAAGTCCAGGCACGCAATAACAGCGACTGCACGGAGAGTAAAGTGTCCGTGCTTGTCCACGCTATGTGTAGCGGGACAGACTGACTGGAGACGGTAGAGAGGGCAGACGTATCCTTAACCAATACGATAGCTTTCTAGGCCATAGGCAAACATAGGGCTGTTCGTTTAGATTGTGTAATGCTAGCATCATCTATCATCACGTTGATGTATTCATATTGTGTAACAATGATGAAACCTAACGCTCGTAGAGCCATTCAAATGTCGGCTCTGAATAAATTGCATTCCTTTCGCAAATGTCATGAATTGTTATTTCGTGCAGTGCGAAAGTAGCGGAGTCTTGAAAAGCTGCAGCGCACAAGTCGCTGACAGGCTAGACCCCGAATTGGTGTCAGAATGGTCAAAGAATCAACGCCAGCGGCGAATTAGTGTCAGAACACAGGGAATAAACACCAGTAGACCCTGAATTTGTGTCAGAACACATTGAACGAACGCCAGCAGTACAATTACTGTCAGATTTCAGTGAACGTTTCTGAACAGCCATAGCAGGCAGTTGTAGTAATATTCAACGAGCAGTTAACGCCAACATGCAAGTGGTATTATAAACCACTAAACGAACGCTAGCTATCGATTGATATTACAAAATTCTGTACCAGAAGTAATTCAATGCACATTTCAACAATTGTGATGTGTGATATATTGCAAAGTAATACAAATTTATTGTGATACATGCTATAAATTAAATTTTTTTCTTGTGGTGAATTATACGATCGCCAAATTTGTGGAGTGTGAACCACAATTGAGTCAAATTAGATCGCTAAAGTGTGAAATTCTACCAAGATTATTTAGAAAGTGTGGTATTATACTAAAAGCAATTGAAATGTATAAAATCATCAGTGAACATTACCATCGTAACCACCGTGTACATTCATTGCGTGTGATACAGCCATCAATGTCACCATTCTACGAAATTAGTAATAGAGTAGCGACGAACTGCAGCCTAGAACGAAGGTACGCCAGAGTCAAACAGGCGAAGACAAGACGACATTGACGGCCATACGACTAATCATCTCATTTATCATCTAACAATCATTCAGACGATCATATCATTCATCATTAATACCATTTATCACTATTTATCACATTCTCATTCACCAATCGCATGAAATAGGAAATTATATTAACAACGTTATGAAATATGAAATATTTGATAGAATATGATGAATTGTGAGCTTGTATTTACAACTTAAGCGTGTGTCTAATTTTTGCTGCTCTACTAACCAGAACGCAGCCCGTGTGTCAGCAAATCAAACCAGTGTGTAGTGTGAAAGACTGCGGTGGAACATCCCAAGTACCGTACTGTCCAACAAATTAGATGAGTATATTTTCCGAATATTTTGATATGCTCTAACTTAATCATGCATCTTCTTTTCCAGCGAAAGATGTACATGTACTAACACATTATTGTAAACTATTCTGTGCATATTATTATATTATCATTTGAACTAACATTACGCCACAAAATGGCGTCACTAAATGAATGTATCCAGGCGGGCATCGCAATGGGCCACACTGGAGATAAGCTAGAAAAATGGGCGGATCAAAAGTATAAAGAGGAAATAGCTCGCACAGAAAGGAAAGCTGCTCTTGACAGAGATGAAAGAGCATTAGAAAGGCAGCATCAAAAAGAAATGAAAGAGGTCGAGGAGGTTACCAAACAGAAACAGTTAGACTTAGAGCATGCCACCAAAGAAAAGCAAATACAGGTAGATTCAGAAACTAAACTAAAGATGAAGGAAATGGAGGTAGATTCTAACATACAAATAGCCTCTAGCAAACAAAAGAGCCAAGAAGAACAGAACAAATTTAGTAAGTACAAAGGCCTTATCAAACCATACACTGTAGGTGATTCAATCAGCGCATGGACTGAAAATATAGAGTTCCAACTAAAAACACAGAAAATACCTTTAGAGGATTGGGCAATGATTTACATGAGGAACTTGAGTGGGGAGCCTTTAAAAGTAATAGAATCCATACCTACAGATCTTAGAAACAATTACCAGTACATACACGATAGGATAATGCAACATTTTCTTTTGGACGCTACTGGTTACCAAATTCAATTCTCACAGATTAAACCAAAAGCAACTGAAACGTTCTTAGACTACAAATTGTAACGTGCAGAGCACATTTAAAAAATTGGCTAAGGCGGCTAAAGTAGGTAACAGCTATGAAAAACTAGAAGAGCTAATGGTAATGGACAAAGTTGTTTCTACAGTACCTACCCCTTTTGCTAAATTCTTACAACAGTCAGATATTGATTCCATTCAACAATTAGAGAAACGGGGGTCAGCTTATTTTTCCTCTAATCGGGACATATTTAAAACTACATCATATGACACAGAAATTACAGCTTTTGCAAATAGAGTCCCTGATAGATCCTACAAACAGAAAGACTACAGTAAGAAGGACAAACCATATCAGAAACCACCTCGATGTAATTATTGCAATCTTTTTCATCCAACTTATTCGATGTGTGATAAGAACCCCACATATCCGGCACACCTAGAACAAGTGATAAGTAAGCAAGAAAGCAGAAGATCATCGTTTAAACGTGCTGTAAAATGTTATTTTTGTTCTAGTTATGGCCATTATAGTAATAAATGTCTTGGGAGACAGAGAATGAAGGCAAACAACGCAGCCCTCATCGATACATCATCAGACGATGAGAGTGACATAGATCCCGAACTTGTCAATGTTTTGCCAACGAATGAATGCCAGAATGTATCATCAGTAACCGATATTTTAGACTTTAAAAGGTGTAAAGTATGCCAGCAGTTTCATGCGGAGGGGAGATTGAAATGTGGACACATAATATCATGTTCAAATGAAGAAGCTAATGCAGCATGTGCCTCCAGAGGTAACCTTAAGTTCTACGATGCACAGGTCAATGGTAAACCATGCCAATGCTTAGTTGATAGCGGCAGTACTATACTGGGATTAAGGAGAGAACTTGCTAGAACAGAAGATTATACGGGTGAATTTGTCAAATGCCGTACTTTCTCGGGTACCATCGAGAAATATCCACTGGCAAAAGCGCATATCAATACCCCGTTCCTTACCGGCACATTTACATGCGCTATCCTCCAAGATCCTTGTACAGATCTTATTTTAGGATGTCTTGATGCATTAAAAGAATGTACAGACGACAACATAAAAGCCTGGAATGAAACACACATGGTCAACGCTGTAACCACGTCAGATACAGAAACAAGTTATACTGACTTACAAAATGAAACACTACAGCTACTAACACCTAGTGGTGCAGATACCAACAATACTCGCCAAAAGTTGAGCGAGGCACAAAGCACCGACCAAACACTCACACCGTATTTTAACTTGTTGTGTGAGCGAAAGAAAGTTTCTAAAAATTCTTCCTGGTACTTTAAAAAGGTTAACGGAATTCTCATGCGTTATTACACATATAATAACCATGAAATTCAGCAGACGGTGTTACCTGTAACATACCGAAAAAAGGTGCTAAAAATCGCACATTCACCACCGTTTGCTGAACATTTGGGCTATCATAAAACGCGAGCCAGAATTCTATCACAATTTTACTGGCCGAAATTTTGTTCGGACATAAAATCTTTCTGTCGCTCTTGTACTGTGTGTCAACATCGAGTACGAAAGAAAAAGCATGTAAAGACCGAAGTGCAACGGTCAGTGATAGCATCTAGACCACTTGAAAGTATAGCGGTCGATATTACTGGACCCCTAATGCAGGTGTCGAGTAATGGAAACCAGAACTATCCAAACAAGGGTACTAAAACGATTCACCTTAAACCAAACCAAAAGGCTGTGATTCAACTAACTGATAAACTATAACATGGTACTAACATGTTGCCAAGGGCCTCTCAACGTTGAACTCAAAATATCAGATGCGGATCATGAAATATCGATAAAAGAACACTTAGAGATATTTCATATCAACATCCTGAAACCATACGTTTCACAACAAGTACAACAGACAGACGAACAGATTGCACCAACACCAAGCAATGAGACGACAGACATACATAACTCAACTTCACTAGGTAGGGCGACACACAACAGCGACAACGCAAACACACTTAGCCAGATAACAGCACACACAACTAGTAGCACAACAGTATTGGACGACACGGAACTACCAGTTCCTACAGTAAACGCAACTGCGACAAATATCTCGACATATAGAAATAACAGATGCGGTCAGACGAAAGACGGGACAAAACACCTACTGAAACGTCGGCAGGTCTTCAACAGGTTGAGATTGTTTGGACTCACATCTAAGCCGTCCAAAGTAGAGTTGGGCATGGAACAAATTGACTTCCTGGGTCATACCATCTGCAGGGGCCAATTGAAAACTGATGACAGAATCGTCACTAAGATTCTGAATTTGACAATACCAACGACCAAAAAACAGGTCCAAAGTTTACTGGGTTTGGTAAACCACTATACTAAATTCCTTTTAAAACTGGCGGAAATCACCAGTGTTTTTTCTAACATCTTAAAAGCTTCGGCTAAGTTATCTGTAAAAGATGCACGATTAATTAGTGCGGTATCGAAATTGAAACATTTTTTCATCGTTCCATCTATCCTTCGTATGCCTAATCCAAAACTCACTTATTTCTTACGCACAGATATGAGTGCCATATCCATATCTGGAATACTAGGTCAGTTCTACGACGGGACGTTCCACCCCGTAGGTCGCAAGATCACTCCGGCTGAAGGAAGATACTCAGCATCAGAAATGGAAGGCCTTAGTTTGATCTATTGCGTGAGAAAGTTTCATCGATTTTTGGCAGGAGCACAGTTTGTAATCCAATCCGATAACTCTCCATTGTCTGTGATGCAATCTGGACATCCTACCAACAATAGAATTTACAGGTGGGCTTTGATTCTCCAAAATTACACATTTACCATCCAGCATTTAAAAGGGAGATTAAATACGATTGCAGACATTTTGAGTCGTCCTTCATCCATTCAAAACCTGAGTTACAGGAAGGAAGCGACCATACACCACCAGAAACAGTGACACTGTAATGTTAAATAACCAAGTGCCATGTGTGGTGAGTAAGACATATCGTAAGTGCGTTACTATCGCCTGATATTTGACTTGTGTGAATAGAACAGTGCTATGAAAAGTGTAACGAACAGACACAGAATTAACATGCGCTGAGACACACGTAATTTAGATTATGGGAACTAACGCCAAGAGGACAGCAAATCCAGCTTAGACCCCGAATCTAGAATATATTAAACCGACGCTTAGACCCCGAAGAACATTCCAGGGTTAGCTATGGACCTACATAATGTGGTAGGCAACTATATTAATACACTATCCTTCAAGGAGAGCATAAAAGACTTTGGCGGAATGAACTATGTTAGAATAGTCTACAAAGAGATTTGCTCCATCTTCACAACGCAGAGGAGGACGTCAACTTAGTGTAATTAGATATAGAAATGTAACTGTGATATATGTACATTATTATTTTATTTACAGTATCTATAACTTCATTTTTCTATTATTTATTCTATTGCAAATTGTGTAAACGCATATATAACTTTATTTTCTTATTTGCGTAGTTAGAAATCATTATCATTTAATTAATAACCCATTTATTAAAACATCCATTATAGAAATACAATTGTTAGATATTATATTAGTTTATTACCATATAATTATAATCATTTATACATCCATTTATTTAAAATATCATTTCAAAACTAACATCAATCATTTAGGAATTAATATCATCTTTTTCACAAATAACATTTAAGGTAATTAACCCATTTCTCTTGAATGAAAGTAGTAGTAAATTATTTCCCTTGAGGGTAATTTAGGTCAGCACACCAAATTATGGAAGTTACTATGTCAGGAGCGGTAACAAACCATCCTTATAACTATGTATAATTTTTGTATAGACATGACGCGTGCAAACAAAACGCACAGTCATTTGGCGTGATTACTGTTATAATTCAGCCAATCGTTTATTGTATATATATATTGTTTATGTATGTGATACTATGAAACATATTTTAATGACGAAAGAATGATTGAGTGAAAGAATAGTATGAAAGGGTATGAAAGATGAATGAAAGAAGAGAAAATGCGAGGAGAGAATGCAAAAACTTAGTAAACATTGAAAGGAAGAGAGCGAGAGAGAAAGACAGCGGAAAATTTTTTTTCCACCGCTGGAAAAGTCTTATTTGACTTGTCTGTGTCATCTGTGTTTTCAGTGTGTTGTCGAAGGTTTTTATATGTGTTACAGCCACACTTTAACAGAGTATATAAAGAACGTACTTTGAGCTTCAGAAAACGGAGTTGTGGTCACAAATAAAAATGACGAACGTTTGTAACCACAATAAACCGATTTGCGGCGCTCGAAGGAACACACACATTAGTACACTAACGCATACACATGTTAGAGAGTTAAGTACACTTTAGTTTATTAGAAAACACGCAAACAAACAGGAAAACGAACACATAATAATTGTACACACCAATCAGTTCAAAGAACAATACTTCTACATTCAGGGGACACAATAAATAATCAGAAACCTAAATGTAACAGTAAATATAGCTTTTTCACATGCGGAAGCAAGAAGGTGAACAGTAGAGCTATGTGTATAGAGTTGGAGGGGATATTGATGGGAACATGAACACTTGGTGCTCATGTGTTGTACTCATAATAGAGTCAACTAGTGTGTGGGTTGTCATTTTGGGCAATAGGAGGAACAGGTCAAGACGGAAGTCAATAGGTGGAAGTCAAAAGACATAGGGTCAAACGACAGAAGCCAGGACATAAGTCATAAGACAACGGTTTCCGGTTCACTACCAATCCTTAAGATATCTATAGAACCAACTATACTGAGACATGGGCTACTGAATTAGCCAAGTGAAAAGATAGAACACTGTGAATGAAGGTAGAAGATATTGTTTTATCCCCAAACTAGAAAGTTCTATACTTATTGGAGATCTGACAAAATTGGGAAAACCAATTTTTCTTTTGTGACCAAGAAGTGTTACAAACATGAGAAAAAGGGAAGTAACACTTCGCGGAGAGGAGGGGACCCTGTGAGCATCCCCAATAAGACCTTACAGGAGTAATGAGTTAACACTAGGTCTAGTAGAGAGACACCAGACAGGGAAGACACCGAGTACTATTAATACCTCACAGGGAGACACATTTGTGTCAGACCAGAGGGCAACGAGTACAGATGAGCGAGGGCTTTCCCCAAGCAATTGGGTTGCTGGTCCTTGCGAGTAACCGTGATATGGCAGGTTACTCAAACTCACCAGCCGGCGTGCTGGCAAGACCAGGCACGCAATACTAGCGACTGCACGGAGAGTAAAGTGTCCGTGCTTGTCCACGCTATGTGTAGCGGGACAGACTGACTGGAGACGGTAGAGAGGGCAGACGTATCCTTAACCAATACGATAGCTTTCTAGGCCATAGGCAAACATAGGGCTGTTCCGTTTAGATTGTGTAATGCTAGCATCATCTATCATCACGTTGATGTATTCATATTGTGTAACAATGATGAAACCTAACGCTCGTAAAGCCATTCAAATGTCGGCTCTGAATAAATTGCATTCCTTTCGCAAATGTCATGAATTGTTATTTCGTGCAGTGCGAAAGTAGCGGAGTCTTGAAAAGCTGCAGCGCACAAGTCGCTGACAGTAACAGTGCACAAGGTGAAAATCGCAGAGAATGCTCGCCTCAACAAATCACTGAGCACTGAAAAGAAAACAACGTCAGTACTAGACAACCCAGAGAATTATGTGAGGAACTTATCGTCGTACGTACTCAACAACATTGAAACGGAGACCCTCACCCGATGTGTCTCCACCTTGACGTGGTGGGGGAGCTTGCGTGTCCCATCGACCCCATTTGCTTGCTGATGGATGAAAAACTACATATCGGACAGCTTATGGGATAGGGACCAGACTAAGAGAGACACAACCTGCTGCTCTGCAGGTGAGACTGAGGATAGCAGTCTAAAATTTAAATCAGGCGCACGAAGGCAGAAGTTCTTGGTTCAGACAAAACACTAAAGGCTCCCTGTCGAGGGCTGTGGCTGAACGCCTCTAAGCCACAAACCCTCGGACCGGAGAGCCGGGCCGATAGCCACCTTTCGAAAAATAAAGGCATGATACTGAGCAAGCTACATGCTCAGGTCTGATAGAAGTTCGAAGACTCTCAGCTGGGGGATATGAGAGATTCCCGGATGAGAGAGCCAGGCCATTTCTCGTTCACGTTGCACGAAGGTAAGGTGCTGAGCCGGCAGCACAAGTAGCCTACCTCGTGAGCGAATTCAAAAAGTCAAAAAAGTGCCCCAGTCGAAGACAACGGCTGCAAAAACTATATCTAACTCATAGAGAGTGTAGACAAAAGTGGAAGAACGTCCCAATGACGCAAAATGGAACGCACGGCGAGCGAACCTATTGCGTGGTCCGAAGTCAAAAGCAAAAGCTTACCGAGTTGGTGTCGCTTGCAGTCTGACCGTCCCTGGTGTGTGCTAGAGCGATCAGTGGCAAACGAGTTGCCCAACACATGGAAGTGAGGAACAAAAGCAGCCATGAGCAGGACGTGGCAACTCCTCGGATGAGCCCAGTCACATAGCAATATGTGCCGGCTCTGCAATTATGGAAGCCTCCTTGGATAGCGAGGGAATGCTCATGGTCTGCCCCTGCCTTCCCTTGAGGGCCGACCACGATGTCGTTCATCGTTCTATCTTGACCAGCTGAGATGTTAGCGACATCACAACAGTCCAACGTGCCTCAAAACCAGAGGAAGGCTAACCTCATTAAAAAATGCCCGCTGAAGTCGGAAGTGTCGTCCTACGGGTGGCAAACTAAAAATTGACACTACGCAATTACGTCCGAGTGAAATGTCTCGTCCGAATGTCTCCCGTGCTAGGAACAGCTCTGACTACCTAGTTTCCGAATGCCGCTCTTGTTCGGAACAGCTCTGACTGGGTAGTTTTCCGAATGTCTGTTGTGCCTGGAAAAGCTCTGATGGGCGCAACGACAAGCACATGTCCGAAAACTCGCTGAGTGGATGCCGTCTGCAAACCTGTCTGGTTTGTGCGGGAATGACCCGGGGAAACGAAATGACCAATATATTGAAGTGAGGAATTAAAGCAGCCGTGAGCAGGACGTGACGATCTCCCTCGGTGAGCCCAGATCCAGGGAGTTATGTGTCGGCCCTGCAACTATGGAAGCAACCTTGGATGGCGGAAAATGCTATGGAATGTCCCTGCCTTCCTTTGAGGGATGACCGTTGTCCTCGACCGTTCAACCTTGGCCAGCATGGTTGCAGATGGCACTACAAAAGTGAGAGTCTCCCAGGAATGCTACCTGGTCAAAAAAGCACGCTAAAGTCGATGTGTTGGCCTACGGGTTTCGGCCCAAGGGCGCATAACAGACACACCGCAATCACATCTGAAAAAACACTCCGGATGAACGAAAAGAAGAATAAGAAACGGAGACCCTTGCTTACGGATTAAAATTCTGCATAAAGCCCAAACACATTAACCATGTTGAGTCGCAGGCACAATTTGAAATGTTGTTTGATCAAGTCTCCAAGTTATCACCTACCTCTGCTGAGTCGGTCGGGTGGCTGAAGGCCAAACTGGTAGATTTAGAACACCAGAATCGCACAACACCCTCTAAACAGACATGTCCGCTGACCACCGAACACCTTACTGCCTTAAAAGCGTTAAAGGCTAACAAAACCCTCGTAATATTGAAACCTGACAAAGGGAGTGTTGCAGTACTTATGGATATGTCAGACTACCAGAGAAAAATGGATGAAATATTATCAGATGCATCTAAATTCAGAGTAGAGCAAATAGTCAACAAGTCGGAGGACTTGGTTGGCAAAAATGAGGAAAGAGATCCAGTCACTTAAGAATGCGGGACTCATCAGTGAGGCCACTGCAAAAACGCTCACATCGCGTGGCTCCCAAACTCCTCAGATGTACGGTCTACCCAAGCTTCACAAGCCCGGCATCCCACTAAGACCGATCCTTTCCATGGTTAACTCTGCACAACACCGAATGGCGAGATGGCTAGCTGAAATGTTAAAGCCAGTACGACAGTCCTTCGATTCAAGAACACTCAGAGATACATTCGAACTGGTGGAATTATTGGATACTATGGACATAAACAACAAACACATGGCATCCATGGATATTGCCTCTTTATTCACCAACGTTCCATTAGAAGAGACCTTGAATATAATAAGCGAACGCATTAGAGACAAACAACTAAAACTAGGCATACTATCAGCTATTCTAGAGAGACTATTAAAATTATGTACTGCCAACTGTGACGAAACCGCGATCATCTGTCTGTGGTCGTCGGGATCCCGCACTATTTTGGCGCCTCATCGGGGACTTTCCCAGTTATAAATAGACTGAGGAAAGCCGATGGGAATTTTCCATCTAGAATCATCTCGAATTACCGGTATTTGACTGTACCGGGTTGCCGGGTGCTTCACCAAATTCCCGTATTGAGAGATCTAGAAATTCTAAGCGTGGAATGAATGTTATCCGAGAAGTTGACTTTTCACAACGAGCACTCGATCCTCGTACGCATGAGTTGGCACGTTGGTGGAATGCGGCTAGAATAGTCATTCACTTCCTAACTCTAACGGAGAGAAGACGCAGGGCTCTGTGAAGGCATTTGTACAGCGTCTACCCTCAACCATGTTGCGGCTGACTGTTATTACAATGAGGCAGATGTGCCGTTGAACAGTTGTGGTAGCTGACTAGAGGCTGGTTCGAATTATTCAGGTATTTACTTGGTTAATTAATTTAACTTAGTAATTGTTCACAAAACGCTATCGTTCTAATCTCATTAAATATGCGGGTGTCTTTGCATTACTAATGCGGAATCGATCGATAATGCCGCTGAAATCTAGGCCGTGTGTAACGGTTGTTTACAAACGTGTGTAGTGAATTACCGACTTGAAATTTTGGCCTGTGATATGGGCGATTTGTGTTCAACTAGTATTTACCATGTGTAGCAAATCGTTGCATATACTATTTTACTGTTTTAGACTAGAACATAGTTAATTGTGCATGAGATGAACCTAGACTTATGTCAGTCAGTAGCTGAAGCTGGAAAGAACTGTTAGATAGCAAGGTGAGTTGGTTGGTGGAGATTTAGACAGTGTTGTGCTTAGCTGCTAAGTAAGGAGAGAACTTAGTTCTATACCACAGTGAATGATGTAACTATTGTGTAACTTAATAGTGAAGTCATTGTGTGGGACACTGGAATTCTGTGAGAAGGTATGTCTTCAGTGATGATATATAATATATATATATATATATATATATATATATATATATATATATATATATATATATATATATATATATATATATATATATATGATGTGGCATTATGTATATATGTTAAGTCATGTTATGTGATACTTCTTGGAGCGATACCGAACGCCGAGTGGATCGACGCGTGATAACCCTGCGTACCGTCGTGATGTACATTTGCGTTCTTGATTCCTGTCTTAGCTATCATGTTCTTTCATACTTGCACAAGTGCGAATGAGTGCTGATGTGCTAGAAGTATGGAGGGATAAAAGGAGGTTGCATGAGACACGGGGACATATAGGATATGGGGGATTGTAAAGCAAGTTATGAAAGTATGGTGCTGGCAGACCAGGCCAGCTATGAAGTTCGGTCCAGGCCAAGGCTAATCCACTTGGAAGGGCAGAGCGGGAACATAACCATTGGAACATGTGGGGAACATGTTGTACCAAGAAGGCTTCTTGACTCTAGGGAAGAGTCTAATAAGAAGAGTTTTGCTATAGGGTGGGCAGGAAGTCCCACCAGCAGAACGGAGAGTGTATATACTTGATGTGATCATGTATTATCCCTATATCCCGAGGGATGGTACAGTGATCCGTATTATGTTTACTATTGAATATGTCCACTGTATGGAACGAGTCCAGGGACTCTGCACCTTAAGGTTTAGTTCTGTTAATTGTAGAGCTATGATAAAGGCTTACTATAACTAGTGACGTTAGCGACAACTGGTGGATGATTAGGGATAGGTGAGACATACGATCAGACTCGTCATTCTGATTACTTGCTCTACTTGACGGGCTGTTCTTTGTGGCCAGCTGACATTGACCGAAACCCATGCTTTACTACTCGCAATATAGAGATAATGCTTTAGTTATTTGCATAACTAATTAGCATGACTGAGGGTTGAGTAGTCAGTGGTAGGATGCATGTGGACCAATGTTTGGGCCAGTATACTCTCACCTGATCGCTCTTCCTTTCAGGAGTTGCCTGTTGAGGAACCAGTCAACTACACTTGTCGTTTGCTGGAAACCACTTCGTGTAACACAGCGAAGGGTAGAATCCTTTACTTACCTCGCCTGACTAAACCACACCATGTGCCAGGGTGAATCATCATGAGTGGATGTTATCATCAATTGATTCCGGTGTCCTGAAGAGTGCACGTGTGGGATGTGAGGGTTTAGTGTTGTTTTCTGACTTAGAAGATACTTTATTTCAGCAAGGAGAAGTTCAGCTACCTGAGCAATCATGCTCAATGATATGATACACCAGACGGTACGCCGTCTAGTGAGGTTCCGCCTAAACGTCGGAAAGAATGATCTATAAACTGGGACTGTTTCTACGACAGCTTTTGTGGCAGGTCATGAGACCTACACCAGCTTACGTATTAAGACTTATTACCAGTGTTATCAGGTAACGGACAACTAATTATTGTCCAGACTGAACAATGTTATCTCCAGATGAAATAGAAGTGTGATCCAATTGGTGGACTTGGTTTAGAAACTGAACTGTGTTTTCTTGTAAGGCTCTAGTAGCAGCAGAACTATCTGATTACCCAACCAGGGGTAATGTACTATGATTGAGGGACCATTAGATTGGTCAGTGGCTGATTACCCAACCAGGGTAATGTACTACGACTTAGGGATCATTAGATTGATCATTGCTTAGTACCCAACCAGGGGTACGTGATACTACTGAGGGACCATTAGATTGGTCAATGGGCTACGGACATTAATTGAACTCAAGAGTAACTGGGGTCAAGTTCAGGAGGATTGTCTCCCAGTCAGGCCGTTTACCGAGAACTGTTTATTAACTTAGCAGTGACTCCGTAGGAGGTGATGAAGTTGCAGTTGGTCCAGTTGAGTGAGGTCCAGGGGTAACTCTCTTGTTGTTGATCCAAGCTCTGGGGACGGAGTGGTCTCCAAGGTTCTAGTCATCTCACTGGAAGGAAGCCGGGTGAGTGGCTGACCGACTGGACGGAGACATCTGCATCCAATCTACTTCTCAGCCTGATGATGAATTAACCATATCTCTGATTCTGTCTCTACTCTAGCCTCTATTTGTGTAAATAGATTATTCTATCAGGATGTTCATTTCAGTTCTATATTCTCAAGGGTAGAATAAACTTTGTGTATGTTGACTTGCTCTTTGTATAATTATTGAGTGTGGTCTCGGACGATGCCTCAATGTTCATGGTTCCACGGGAGTAGGTAGTTAGTGGGGGTCTAGAATCTGGAGGGGCTTGTAGACATAATTAACTACTACGAGGTCAACCACAGAGTAAACAGTGTATCTACCTTTCCAACCCCTGGGGTTAGAATACACTGGGAGTGCTAGAGACACCTTGGGTGTGGTTAACTCTCACTACCCAAGGCGCTCTTGTCACATCAACATACAATTCCTCTGGCCGAGGGGTTACAACACTTTCTCCGTAATCCCGTTTATCACGCAGGGTCTCGTAGCAGGGCGAGAGCTGGGAGCGGTTCGACACCCGATGGTGACTTGCGGGATAACTGAGCCGGCCGCTCAGAAAGCAATGGCAAACTACTGAGCGTAATCTTGCCAAGAAATCAACATACAGCTGAAAGATGCTGATGTTGACAGCGATGTCCTGTAAAGGATATGCAAAAAAAAAAAAAAAAAACAAAAACAAAATACAATTCAACTTTCTAACCAAGTCATATCGCCAAATTGACGGAGTGGCCATGGGGAACCCACTTGGACCTATTCTAGCGGACATCTTCATGGCACACTTAGAAGAAAAGAGGTCCTCAGACATCAATAACTTGGCCTTTTACCGTCGTTACGTGGACGATATACTAATTATTACCACAGACGAGCTACAAGCAACGTCGTTCCAGGCCACAATGAACGAGACACATAAAAACATCTCTCTATCTATGGAACACGAACACAACGAAGCGTTGTCGTTTCTAGATAATGAGACGTAGAGCAGACGGCACAATTCAAAGATCGGTGTACCGCAAAGAAACATGGACTGGCCAATACTTACATTTTCAGAGCTTCGCACCTGTCCAGTACAAACGGGGCTTAGTACTGACCTTGTTTGACCGTGCTAGAAAGATATGCACCCCGGACACACTGACAGAGGAATTTTAAACTCTGAAGAATGCCTTAAACCTCAATGGGTACTCCACAGGATTTATAAAGCTCCACTGCCAACAGCCCAAACCGAAACCTGAAGTAACTACAGTACCTAAACTCAAGGTATTCATCCAGCTAACTTTCTGAGGAGATGACGTAATGCAACGTATGCGGGACAGGCTCACCACAGCAGTCGGGAGAACTTTCTGTGCTGCAACTCTAGTCATCAGGTACCGAAACACACCGATCCCCAACCCAGCAGTAAAAGAACCTGTAGCTTTGTACGCAAAATCAAATTGTATTTACCAATTTACATGCAGATGCGAGGCCATCTACATAGGTAGAACGGAGCGACCGTTACATTGCAGGGTTTCGGAACACTTTCCGAATTAATTGGACAAGATACTACACACATAAGATGGTAGCCTAGGCAGGCCGACACACCGGAACAGTCCAGCTTCA
The DNA here is from genome assembly GCA_014155875.1 of Cepaea nemoralis. Taxonomy (NCBI): domain Eukaryota; kingdom Metazoa; phylum Mollusca; class Gastropoda; order Stylommatophora; family Helicidae; genus Cepaea; species Cepaea nemoralis. The sequence goes on from JACEFZ010002645.1 coordinate 45,862, forward strand.
TCGGTCGGGAGACATGTGCTCGAGTGCGGTCACGTGGTTGAAAGAAACAGTGCCTTCCGTGTGTTGTTCAACACACAAAGTAAGTCGATTGTTAAAGTTTGCTGAATCTATAATAATCAACCTTCGTAAGCCGTCCTTGTGCAAGCAGAAAGACATGTTAGTCAGTTTAAAATTACCGTGGTAGACAATCGACATTACTGTGCGAACATGTGTATATTTCAGTTTGAAGGATTTATCTAGTTAATTCACGTAAGTTGTGTGATTTCTGCAGTATGTACCTGAGGAGATGCAGCGAAATATGTCAGGCAATAAATCGTGCATTCTATTGTTTGTGTCTACGTTATTCAAATTCATCACGGGAAAACATTGTTTTGAATAATTTTATTGGTCAGTATTATTTTTCATCTTGCTAAAGGCTACTGTTCCCACGGCAATTCTTGTTCTAATCTCTTCAAGGCATCTCCCATCGGATGTTGTGACTGTTCCAAAATAATTGTACCGATTCACTTGTTGAAGAATATTTCGTTCTTCCTAGTGTACGACCATATCCTGTGTCTTCTTACAATTTAATTGTAACCTTAGTTGTTCACTGTGTGCAACAACTGCATCTACTAATTGTTGCAGATCCTGCTCATTGTCTGTAATCAATACTGTATCATCTGGATATCTAATGTTATTGATGTTTCGTCTCCTTATGATGATTCCATTTATATATTCTACATTTCTGAAAATATTTTCACTATATAGGGAAACAAGATCTGGAGACAATGACCCACTTCATTATCAGTTCTGACGGCAGCTTGATGTTTCCAATATATGTTATTTACAAACCCGTAACAAGCAGGGACATTTGACAGCCTGATTTCTGAATCAAACAACATTAATTTAGATATTTAAGGTGTAACAGAAACAACTTAGTCAGACGCTAGTTGTGTAAGGAGAGAAGATTGTTTATTCATTAACTTAGGAGGCGATCATCACGAGAGAGGAGTAGAGATATTAGTAAAAAGAAATGTAGAGAAAAATGTTGGATTCTGGGCACATAAGGATAGAATGAAAATATTAATGACACTAGTAAAAATTAAGGCAATACCTATCCACATAGTAAGTCTTCAGACGCATGCTTCAACAACTGATTATAGTGATGAACAGGTAGAAGAATACTACGAAGCCCTAAAACAAACACTGCCAGTTGTAAACTCATCAGAGGTCCTAATTTTCATGGGAGACATCAACGCAAAGGTTGGACAAAATAAAATATCATCAGATAGTAGGTCAACGTGGTATGGGAACCATACATGACAGGGAATCGTATTGTTTGTAACACATTTTCCCATCACAATCCTAGGAAACTGTATACTTGGAAAAGCCCTGGAGGTAGAACGAGAAGCCAAATTTACTACATTTTGATTAGTAATAGATGTAATCAATCAATCAATCAATCAATCATGTGCCATGCCAGAAAGCATGGGCGGTCATGACTCGCCATTTCACTCGATCACCAGAGTCGTGGATCAGCTCATTGTTCCTGTCTCGACCATGCCATGTGGCCAAGCTATCCAGATATTTACTTCTCGGTCTTCGACTTGATCTTTTCCCTTCGATCTTGCCAGTTGTCACTAAGTTCTCCAATCCATTTCTTTTCATAACATGTTCAAATCATTTTGACTGTCTACGTCTAATTTCTCTAATCAATTTACGATTTTCATTTGTCTCCTGTAGTACTTGGTCATTGGTTTTTTTTGTTCTGTCCATGATATTCTTTGTATTTTCCTTTGAAACCTCATTTCTACAGCCATCAGGTGGTTTTTCAGCTTGACTGCTCATTGTCCAAGTTTCACATCCATACGAAGGAACAGGCTCTATGTAGCACCTCAACACTCTTTTTCTCGTTTCAATTGACATATTTTTATTGGTCAGTATGTTTTTCATCTTTCTAAAGGCTACTTTCGCCATGGCGATTCTAGTTCTAATCTCTTAAAGGCATCTCCCATCAGATGTTATGACTGTTCCAAGATAACTGTGTTTTTGTGTTGTCCTGTGGATTATGTGGTGTTATTTCGTATTCGCTTATTGGAAGTGTTCAAAAGAAGCCACGGAAGGCAGGTGGTAAAAGAAATTATGAGGGCAGCCAACAGATAGCTGTTGGTTATGGTCTCAAGTTTCGCTACTGTAGGCAGAAGATCTCCTTAGTGAGACAATGGCTGCGGTCACTCGGCCAGTATGGTCACTGCCAGGAAGGAAAGCAACGGCAAACTACCTTCTTTAAAAGTGCCTAGTTCATTATAATTCGCTTAATAGATTTAAACACTATTTAAAATGTCAAAACAAACCTTGATGCTGATATCAACTCTGACCACAATCCTGTAGTTTTTAAGTTACAAATAAAACTTTTTACAAAGTACAGGGATAAGAACTTTGAAGACACCTGAAATTGATATATCAGCATTGAAACAACCAGATTATGGTTGAAGTAAAACATAAATATGATAGGCTAATCGTTACAGCATGGAGCAATATTGACATGAAAATCTTGAGAAAATTGATGCAAAATGGGAATGTGAAAACTAGCTACAGATTACAAATACCAAGTTACCAGTGAAGAACAATAAGGAAAATCAGTTATGGATAACTGGTGAAATCTTTAGCAAAATGACTCAAAGAAAGAAAGCAAAGAACGTATCAGAATATATTTTATAATATACAAAGAAATACGTCACATGTGCAGAAGACAGAGGATCTAAAGTAAAACACATCTCAAAAGAATTGCATGACATATAAAAAATATTTACAAAGAAGAAAAATAATATAACAGGAAATGGTTGTATCAGAAGAAATAATGGAGAAATTATTATTAATAATACGATATAATAGAAAGATGGACAAAATACACAGGTGATTTATTCTGGAATTCAGGGGCAATAAACCAATACTGTAAACATCTCAAGATGAACCAAATAATATTAAAGGCTGAATTAGAGAAGACTTTTAAAAAGACGAAAGAAGGAAAGGCTGCAAGTCCCGACAAATAACAACAGAAATGATAAAACCATTATCAAGCTTTGACATCTTGGTGTCATATATTTTTGAAGGGAGTGGGAGATCACTGTAGTGCATGCCCCATTTCTAACAAAAGAAGTAGAGCCCCATCCTCTTCTATCTTCAATAACCCCAGAATATGAACCTTGAGTTATCTGCAGGCCTCGTTCTATTAAGTAGTCTAGGAGATATAGATTATGGCCCTGGTGAGAATAATGATTACTAACTGGGATTCTGCCCCTTCTCCAAGGATTCTGTAGCTCTGGAGCCCCCTTTTTTTATTATCAAATCTGAGGAAAGTCTGGAGAATTTTCTCAGCCTGATTTAGATGAAGAAAACATGGATATTGAGCAGTTGATAGATCTAGAGTCTTCTCTCCCCCATTTTAGTAAGTCATTATGAGTGGATTTATTTTTAAACAATCAAACACATAATCAATCACATTAGATTCTGACAACATGATGTACAAAGAAGCTGGTGACTCACAGATAGGTTTGAACTGATAAATTAACAGAAGGTCAATTCATGTTAATCATTTATTGACTGGGCCTGAGCCTTCTGGCCAGTACATACATCTCTATTGTGATTTACACAAGATATATTAGAAAAGTTGCATATTGGACCATTGTCACAGACCATCAATAAACAAGCATCAATACATGAGAGGTCAACAAGTGTGAAAACATAGTAAACATTTTGATGTTGCACATGTTAAGTGTGATGATGATACAACAATTAAATATCAGTTTCCTGAAATTGGGTGTGGTGTGTACCAATTAGAAAGGTAACCTGGTGACTGGAAGATTTGGTAAGCCAGGGTCCATTGACTGATGGATCCACTTCAGGTCTGCCCGTATAGCTCCTCTGAAGGCCTCCCCATACTTTGCTCATGGCCAAGTCATCTTCCATCTCACTTGTGGTTCATCTCTTTCTCTCGGCTTCCCTCTTTCAGGTCTGATTTAGGTGGTTAGTTTGCTGATGTGTTGGGTGGTTGTTGGTATGTAGCCACCAAGAATCACTGATGAATATTCACATATATATGTACATTCCTACCAATACAATATTCTAAAAGTAGGTCAGAAGAAATCTAAATTCCTGAAGTAGGAACTAGTTCCCCTCCCCTTCTTTTTTCTCTAAGCTAGTGTTGGGTTAATTTGGGGTGGTCAGAGTTTATCACACTGTGTACGCCTTGTATCAACTGGTTCCTGCTGTATGTAAGTTCTCATTTGACCTGGGGTCAGTGAACGTGTACAGTAAGACAGTGACAAGAGTGAGAAGGTGTCAAGATGCATGTAAATAAATGACATACATTTATAACATTTCTTTCACTCAATGGTGTTTACAATGTGTATAAATAATTCTCTGTGTTTTCCCAATTAACCAACTTCTTCTTCTGCTGTATCTAATAACTCTCTGCCATTATCTTTTGTTGTTGTGATGTTGAGTGTTGGGTTGTGTGGTGATGAGTGGTGTTGAGTGGTGTTGTGTTTTAAGTTATGTTGAGTAATGAGTTAAGTTCACTTCGTGTGATGGAGTTCCGCGAAGCTCAACTCTTCTGATGTAATGCAGTTCATAAGTGCTCTTATCTAATTAAAATTTGACATAAATATAAATATTTATCCTTCAAACCCTATCCATTCAATAGATGAAGCAGAAAGAAAAGATTGGATTTCTCTCTCAACTTTCTAAATTGAAAATAGACATAGATAAGTCTGTTTTAAAACAAGGCACTTATTCTAGTACACGAACTGTCATTTTAGCTGTAGGTAGTGATAGCATTTTTTTTATCAGTGTCTGCTGAAATGCACAAGATTGCTTTAGAATCATCACTTCGTACAGTTGTTCAGAATAGAATGGAGTAGTATAATGCACTTCTTAAAGTTAATAATTATCCTTAAGAATATCAGAGATTGCAGTTTCATCGAAGAGAATATTAGAGTGTCAGTTTGCCCGGGAACGGCTCTGCGTCGTTAGAATCTACAGTCGAGCATTTTTTATATTTCAGAGGTTTTAATTAATAATAATACATTTCAATTGACATTACAAACACTGGATACCATTTCCTGATACCTGATACATCGGGTTCTTAGTCTAATCTCGGGAATTACAAGCTTACCTCGGATCTAGACACTCCGCAATCCCATGTTTGAAAATTTGGTCACACCAGCTTCTCACGTCTGTTCATCAGGCTAGTTCCAGGAAAAGTGCGGGCATACCATATTCTGATGAAATATTAACATATGCGAAACATGCGTTGGCGCGAAAGCGGGTCACATGTCTATTTCGTCCAATGGTCTTCCGAGCTTTGTCTGATGAAATCTTTCTAAGAATCCACGTCATCTGTCACTTATGCAGTTCCAGTTTCGATGTTAAATTTTAAGTCCTAGTTTCAGTTTGCGGTTGTGAAGTCAATTGTTTTATTATTTCCTCTTCTTGGCTTGCGGTCTTGCTAACTGAATAATGGTGGTTAGCCATTATGCTACACTTGGATACATAAAAGAACAAATGCATCCATACGACAAGATCTGAATATTGAAGAAGGTTGGCTACTGAAGACTATACAACAAAGAAAATCGAAATGTTTGGTCACTTAAAACGTCAGGAAAGTTTGGAGAGAACAATAATGGAGGGGTATTTGCCCGGGAAAAGAGGAAGAGGGAGTCCAAAGACAAGATGGCTGCAGGATGTGACAGATGATATCCAGAAGAGTGTATCGGATGTGAGACATCTTGCTTATGGCCATACATTTTTAAGGAAGATTGTTATGGGAGAGAGATTCTGCATATGACATGCTACTGAATGAATAAATGAATGAATGGATGGGCTTTGGCATTGATATCACAAAATTATGAAATGGTGTATGGGTACATTCCCATTGATTTGAAAACATCCATTTTCACCACACTACCCAAGGCGCCATAAGCTGTTGATTGTGAGGATTAGAGAACTACATGCGGGAGTAAAGGTAAATGAACAGGCTGATAGGTTGGTAGGGAATGGACCTCTTGGCGGTAGCTTGCCTACGGACAAAGGAGAGCTGGTCGAGCGCCTGTGGGACCAGGTGGAGAAGGCAGGGCAACGGATTGAGATCCCGGATGTGGAAAGAATGATGATTGGTTGGTTGGTTAGTTAGTTAGTTAGTTAGTTTGTTAGGTAGGTAGGTAGGTAGGTAGTTAGTTAGTTAGTTAGTTAGTTAGTTAGTTAGTTAGTTAGTTAGGTAGTTAGTCGACAGATCATCCTCATTGCACATCGAACCATTCAGTTCATAAGTGCTCGGATCCCCTCCTCAGCAAATCTCGCAGCGTGTAGCGGATAACGACACAAATTCTGTGTTGGTTTATTAATCTTCTTTGGCTGCCTGCATAGTGTTCTTGTTTGGCCACACATCTTTTAAAACATCGCCCGTGTGTTGCCCGGGCCCATACGGGGGATCACAAAATAGTAACACAGTTGCCTACCATGCATGTCGTAAGAGGCGACTAAGGAGGATATGGTTCTGTCGCCCTGCTACTGAGTGAGTGCGTGGCGCGACACTGTGAGCTGTGAGTTTCGTGTGGAATGCTTTTACATCTGTCCACGGTTGTGTGTAGCGTGAACTGCATGTTCGGAACGATGGCGGCCGGCTGTTGCTGGATTGACTGGTTTGTCTTTTCGGCTCACGCTTGCATTTTTCAGGAGACTCCTGGGAGTCGCCGCTGGAGCTACGGAGTTCGTGCTTTGTGCGGCGATATCGGCGGGTCGTCCTGTGGAAAGAGACCGAGTCATATGAGATAAAACCCGGGTCAATGAAGTCTTTCTGGTGACTGCCATTTCCATCGACGATGAACTGTATTTTTCATGAGGACTTTTGTGTTGGCATTCTGGCGGCGGAATTGTGCACAGTGTACTGTGCGGGCTGTTGGATTGCCGATACTCCTGTCTGTTCCATTGCTCACTTTTGGCAGTGAGGAGCATTTTGTGTGATATTCACTGGCACAGGAACGGAGCAATATGGGGAGAACCCGTTGCCGTGAAGTTGGAACCACGACTAACTAACTAACTAACTAACTAACTAACTAATCTTTTAATTTGCTGTTCTCGCAGCCTGACCATGGTTGTAGATTCACAGTTATCACTTGGTTCTAACAAACGTCTTTCTTCTCGTAGAGCATTCAGAATGTCAGCCTGGTCCATACTGCGTCCGCCCTCCACAGTAGCCTTACCTGCGAGCTTGTCAGCCCGCTCATTTCCTTGTACTCCCACATGCCCTGGCACGAAGATGAAACTAATCTTTGCCAGCCTCTCTTTAGAGACAGTAACCACTCTCTTCGGATCCACCTCTCCTCTATCCTCTTGAGCATCCTCATTGAGTCCCTAAGGAAACTAGCCCTAGTGAATGTCTGTGTCTCGAGCCATGTTATTGCTGTACTTACTGATATGACTTCCATAGTCAGGCTACTTGTGGTCACAACAAAAGCACCAGAGTCCTCCTTCACAATTGTCCCTCCGGGCCAAGCCTTTAAGGCCCATGAGCTTCTCAATGTCGGACGACCGATCCATCTGTGTAAATAACAGCATCACAGTCAACGCTTGTACTTCCTCCTCCACAGCAGCCGGATTTCCTTCTCTGCATTTTCTGTCTAGTGTTATGCAAACTGAAAAGAGCGTACATACATCTTTTGGCACTTGTACACACACCTCCCCAGGTTCTAAGTCCTCAAGTGAACACACCTGTTGACACATCCACGACCTTCCTCTTTTTAATCTGCTGCCCCTCATAATAATAATTTCACTATGCAGTGGATGTTGTGTGTTTGCGTTAACTCTGAGGTAGGCGCGTTCTCTGCAAACTAGTATTCTGTCTTCAATGGTTGGAAAATCAAGAAGGTAGCGCATCGCCCTGGATGCTGTATCTCTAGAACATTCAAGAATAATGCTCGTGGCTTCATTCTGTATCCTTTCCATCCTTTCTATCTGCTTACGGCTGAGAGTCAGGATTACCATCGTATACTCAAAAACAAACATGGCCAGCCCCTCATATATGAGACATAGATGGCGCTGCTCACAGTTTGCTGCCGCCATAACCTGCATTGCAGCCAAAGGCCAAGCGGGGTTTGGCTGCGTTCTGTATCCTTTCCATCCTTCCTATCTGCTTACGGCTGAGAGTCAGGATCGCCATCGCATACTCAAAAACAAACATGGCCAGCCCCTCATATATGAGACATAGATGGCGCTGCTCACAGTTTGCTGCCGCAATCACCTGCATAGCAGCCAAACCCCGCTTGGCCTTTGTGATCACCAGGTCTATGTGCCCATTATAAGCAAGGCTTCGATCAAAACGTATCCCCAGGTAATTCATTGCCTGCGTTCTTTCCACAGTCTCTGAACACAGATTTACAGTTGGGTGTTCGAGTGTTGACAATATGATTATTTAAAGAGAACCATGTCACTGTTGCCTTTGTTGGGTTGACCATTGCCCCAGCTTCAGCACACCAAGTAATTATGCGATTGAGTTCGGTTTGTAGTTCCACAGCAACCTGATCTCTATCTTTATCCTGACGATAAACTAACACATCGTCGGCATATGACAATGTCCTCCCCGGTACAGTGATCTACTCGCTGGTGATTCTCACAGTGTAGGCGTTGAACAGCACCGGAGATAACGGTGATCCCTGTGGCAGGCCAGGATATATTGTTGTTGGTTCCGATATTGGGATAGACAGGGGTTCTGGAGGAATCTTAAATCTTATTTTTAAGACGACCAGGAGAACTAGCAATCAGATAACGGTGGGAACGATTAGTAGTATGACTCTTCGCTGGCTGATAAACGAAGTACGGAGTGCGTATGGGAATGACCTGAGTGCAGTGATGTCAATTCTTAGCTCAACTCAACAACTCAACTCAACCCCATCAGCTTCTGCAGCTTGTCTTGTTACAGGCGTGTTGGTGTTACCTTTACTCTGGAATAATCTAGGCAGGTCGAGAGATGCATGAGCAACACATGGTCTCTACAATTCAGCCCAGGCTTTGTGCTGTGGAGAGATTGTTATATGTTTTAAAGCGCAACATTTATCGTCTGTCAAGACGGCAAGGTGTCACTACAGAACAAATAAGTATGCTGGTTGCACACTTGTCTTTTGTGTGCGTTCATTTCGTTGCTAGCTTCTGTTACGTAAAACGTCACGAATGCAAACAAAACATGGCACGGCCTTTTGTTTTGTTTATGCAGGTAACTTGTTTATGAAGCGCGTATATTTAGTCATCTTCATCTTCGTCATGTTTTCGTTTGTCCTTCCTTACTCTCCTCCATCTTCCTCTCCTTGTATTCTTCTTCTACTGCTGCTTCTTTATTTTCTTCTACTCAGAGTTATAATAACATTGAGCCGGGAGTGCAGGGATTGGCCAGCAGGGGCCACGGAAGTGGAAATCCAGCAACTAATTCAGGATAATGCTCGCCCGGGTGATGTAATTATCTACACAGATGGTTCGGTGTTGAGAGGTAGGAGAAGTGCCTGGGGATTCTTAGCAAAAGCTAATGGTCGACGTTTGGTGCAGGAGAGTCTGACGTATGATACCACAACATCTAGCTTAATAAGAATGGAGGTGGAAGCGGTCAGTGCAGCGTTCCACTGGATGGAGAACACGATACGTACACACATCGTGATTATAACTGACTCAGAAAGCATGCTGAGGAGGGAGAGGACAGGCAGACTTCGTGCAGAGGGGCTTGCTTTGCTTCGGAAGTCACGGGTGACAAGCATCGTCTGGATCTTTTCTCCGGGGCATGTTGGTGTGCTGGGGAATGAACAGACGGACAGATTGGCTGGCTCGGCAAAACTTGGTGGAGTATTGATGTATGACAAGGCAGACGTGGTTGCGGCCTTGTGGGAGCACGTGTACACCTCGGAGGAGCAAATGGATCACCATAGTCTGGCAAGAATGCGACAGCGAGGGGTGACGAGGGGCCGACGCTGGACGCTCAGAGGAAAGGCCGAGACGGACATATAATTAGATTTGCTACTGGAACTATTAGTGTTGGAACTCTTCGCTGGCTGCTGAGGATGGGGACGGAGCGATTATGGGAATGTCCCGAATGCTGTGATGTCGGTTCCTACATTAATAAATCAATCATATTTTCTTCTACTTTAAATTGCTAACGTCTATTCCATGTGAGGGTCAACAAAAGGACATGGGACCTTGAAGTTGTCATAAGCTGCCGATCCAGGGACACACCCCCGTGTCTATATTTTGTATGAAGATGTCAGACTCAGCTCTGGTAAAAGTCACGTTAGATTCTGTCTGTCGGCCTGATACGGACCATATCACTCACGGCGCGTCGGTAGACACGGGTCTAGCACGATATTTGAGACTCCTGAAAACGTGTGGACCTGTCCTTGACTTGACTTGTCTCAGGTTGGTAGTCTGTGCCTACCCTAGAACCCCCTGGCCGGAACCACGTCATCCTGTCCATATAAGGACTGAACATGGACCAATGATATACGTCAGAGAAAAACGGAGTAATCATGATACCCTTGTACACCGCTGTGGTGGAGGGGGGGTATTCTAAAGTGTGTAATGCTTTCAAATAAGTATCTACCATGACCAGATTCTTGGAGTAAGCTACACATCCGATGCACTATCTTAGTGATCCGATCCACTTGTTTCTAGTCAGTGACACACGTCGAGCCCCAAGACCACCCCCACCTCTCCCCTTGTCTGGATGTTACTCTAAATTGGCTACCGAATGTCCACATATTGACCACAATCTTACTCAGGGAGACTCCAGAAGTTCAGACTACAAAGTTCCATACTCCCTCCATTGTTTCCACACGTCACGTCTACTGTGTATTAAGTAGCCATATAGTGACTTTTCTCATCAGCTTAAGATCAAGATCTAGCTTAAGAATGGAGGTGGAGGCAGTCAGTGCAGCTTTCTGCTGGATGGAGAATACGACACACACACACATCGTGATTGTAACTGACTCAGAAAGCATGCTGAGTAGGGTGAGGACTGGCAAGCTTCGTGCCGAGTGGCTTGCTTCGCTTCGGAAGTCACGGGTGGCAAGCATCGCCTGGATATTTTCTCCGGGGCATGCTGGTGTGTTGGGGAATGAACAGGCAGACAGATTGGCTGGCTCTGCAAAACTTGGTGGAGTATTGATGCATGATAAGGCAGACGTGGTTGCGGCCTTGTGGGAGCACGTGTACACCTCGGAGGAGCAAATGGATCACCATGGTCTGGCAAGAATGCGACAGCGTGGAGTGACGAGGGGATCTGGCCGATGCTCGACGCTTAGAGGAAAGGCGAGACGCACATATAATCAGATTGCTACTGGTACTATTTGGGTTGGATCTCTTCGCTGGCTTCTGAGGATGGGGACGGAGCGCTTATGGGAATTCCCCGTGTTGTGATGTCGGTTCCTAAATCAATCAATCAATCAATCAATCAATCAATCAGAAGTGGATCTGAATGGATCATTATCTCTTGAGTCAATAACCGACATCACTGCACTCTGGACGTTCCCACATATACTCCGTCCTCACCTTCAACAGCCAGCGAATAGCCCCTTTTCTAATTCTAGTTGCAATCAGATGGAGATTTTTTGCACCTGGCCTGTCCTCGGATAACTGAGTATCGGCAAGATTCTCCCGTCACTCTCTGCTGCACCGTTCCTTCCAGGCCATGATGGTGTAGCTGTTCTTCTACACAATACACGTCATCCCGAATCGCCCTGACCACAGCTGCCTTATCGCACAACAAGACTCCACCCAGTGGTGCAGGTCCAGCCAGTTTGTCTGCCTGCTCATTTCCTAACACATCAGCATACACTGGGGAAAAGTTGCAACGGATGCTCCATTTATATGTCCTGTCTTTCCAATTACGTGTACAAATCATGACCCCAACGCCAGCTCCTAACAAGTGGCTAGTGAGAAAACTAAACTGTTACACAGAACCAATTTTAACATACGGCTACGAATCATGGACAATTAGTAAACAGACCTTGGGCGCCTTGGAGATTTGATTTCAAAGAAGAATGCTGAAAATACACTGCACCGCCAAAATGAGCAATCTGGACGTTATGAGAGAAACTGGGTCACCTGTGTCGAAGGAGTTACGGACGAAGGCGCTGCGATTTGGCAGCAGACCGGCTTGTGTTGGTATTTACTAATTGGTAAGAATGTCATTCAGAAAGTAATGACAAAATACTGAAATAAACTTGCCAGGGATTCACAAAAAGCCAATAAATGCTGCGGTTGACTGCAACATACTGTTAAAGATATACAACTAACCAAGTCGCAAGGACAACTTATCACAAACATCATAACGAAGCAGCCATCATTTGAAGCCACATTATGAGAAGACACAAACTGGAACATGTTGTGACAAACCGGACAGATTTGTGGAAAGCGAGTGGAAGACGGTGAGATACAATTCTTGAAAGTCTTGCTTCATGTCATGGAGTCACCATTACGAATTGATCCACGCATTCGGAGATCGCAATTTGTGGAAAAGCACGATCGTTCACGCCAGCCGACAAGACACTGGATAATGATCATGATTATAATATAGAACCAATACATTAAGGATGGTGAAGGGAAACATTTGGCAGAGCTTTAAGGAAATCAAAATGTGGTTTTTGAGACCAATTATGCAAATACAAGGACTACCGAAGTAAATTACCAACGATTGTCTGCAAGAGGCTAATGAAAGTGGAACATTATATTTTTTCCTGCGTGTCCATCCTGTTTCAGGATATTGCGGTCAACACCAGCATCTTTCAGCTGTATGTTGATTCCTAAGCTAGTTTACGCTCATCAGCATGCCACGACTTTCTGAGCGACCGGTTAAATACTTTCATAAGTCACTGCCGCGACTCGAACCGCTTCCAATTCTCGTGCGCTCACGTCAACCACGAGAGTATTCGGGATTACGAAGAAAGCTGCTAACCTCTCGGTCAGGGAGCCGGCGGAACATTATATATAACTACTTCCGGTCGCCAGCATGGCGGTTAGGCGTTGAACCGTTGAGGCCTGTAGCGTGTTTATGCTTGTGGCTACGGTTTGCAATCGCATTTTCCTCATGTTGGACTAGTAGTACATGGTTCCGTCGCCCTGCTACTGAGTGCGTGCGTGGGCGACACCGTGAGCTGTGAAATTCGCATGGAATGCTTTTACATCTGTCATGTACAGTTAACTGCATGTTCGGAACAATGGCTACCGGCGGTTGCTGAATTGACAGTTTTGCCCTTTTGGTTCATGAGTGCACTTTCGGGAGTATCCTGGGAGTCGGCTCTGAAGCTGCGGAGTTCGTGCTTTGTGCGACACTTTTGGTGGGTCGCCCTGCGGTAAAATACCGAGCCATGATGAGAAACCCGGGTCGGTGAGGTCTTGCTGGTGACTGCCGAATCCATCGACGATGAACTGTGGTATTCGCGGATGAATTGTGTGTTGACATTCTGACGGCGGCATTATGCACAGTGTACAGTGCGGGCTATTGGATTGCCGAGACTCCCGTCTATTCCACATTTCACATTATACAGTGGGGAGCATTTTGTGCGATATTCGCTGGCACGGGAATGGAGCATAATGGGGACGACCCTTTGCCATGACGTTGGAACCTCGGCTAAATAACTAACTAACTAACTAACTAACTAACTAACTAACTAAACTAAACTAAACTAAACTAAACTAAACTAAACTAAACTAAACTAAACTAAACTACACTAAACTACACTACACTAAACTACACTAAACTACACTAAACTAAACTAAACTACACTAAACTACACTAAACTACACTAAACTACACTAAACTACACTAAACTAAACTAAACTACACTAAACTACACTAAACTACACTAAACTAAACTAAACTAAACTACACTAAACTACACTAAACTACACTAAACTACACTACACTACACTACACTAAACTACACTAAACTACACTAAACTAAACTACACTAAACTACACTAAACTACACTAAACTACACTACACTACACTACACTACACTACACTACACTACACTACACTAAACTACACTTATCTACACTTATCTACACTAAACTACACTAAACTACACTAAACTACACTAAACTACACTAAACTACACTAAACTACACTAAACTACACTAAACTACACTAAACTACACTAAACTACACTAAACTACACTAAACTACACTAAACTACACTAAACTACACTACACTACACTACACTACACTACACTACACTACACTACACTACACTACACTACACTACACTAAACTAAACTAAACTAAACTAAACTAAACTAAACTAAACTAAACTAAACTAACTAACTAACTAAACTAACTAAACTAACTAAACTAACTAACTAAACTAACTAACTAAACTAACTAAACTAACTAAACTAACTAAACTAACTAAACTAACTAAACTAACTAAACTGACTTAACTAACTAACTAACTAACTAACTAACTAACTAACTAACAAATTAGCTAGCAAGCTAACTAACTAACTAACTAACTATATATAACTATAGGAAATTTGCAAAGAGTGTCTTTGTCAATTAATGAGAAGACCTTGGCAAGCTTGCAAGACAACAGGGCAGATCAGTGTGACTCAAGCGATGAGCAAAACATGCTGGACAGGTCACACTGAGAAAACATTATGGATAGGACACTGGAAAAACATGCTGGATAGGTGTCAACGTCTCTAGGGGTTTATATAGTGGGTTCAGACAGGCAGATGGTGCGAGTACAGATGAGGCGTGAAAACATGAATGTGATATATCTTATTTAATTGTCATACATCATAAACACTATCTTAAATATCACAGGATTATTTGCACAACCCCAATTACGCTCTCGCACAGCTTTCAGAACATACTCTTGCGCAACTATCAAGAAAATGCGCGCTTCGTGTTTCGCCAAGCACACCAACACACATTAAGTAGCGGTCACATTCACTCGCACTGAAGTCTAAGCATTAGTCCATTCGTCCTCTCCACACAGTCACACATCCTCTCTCATCTGTGTCCGAGTCTCGTCTGTCGTTTCCTACTCAGTTCGGTGGTCACGAGGCACTTGACCCTCGTGAAGTCCGTGGGAGGTCGTGCACTCGCCTGTTGAGGCCAGGCGTACAGCGTCATTCCGTCCAAGGTGAACCTGTCCCGTCACTCAAGTGCACAGTCCTGTCCCTAACCTACTGTCCTAGGCGTCGAGACTGTTCTACTACCCCCGTACTCTTCCCACGTCCTATATCTGTCCTCTGTCCTCAGGGACCTTGACAATAGGACACACACTGAGAAAACTAGTTGGGTAGGTCACACATTGAGAAAACATGTTAGATAGGACACACACTGAGAACACATGCTGAATATGACACACACTGATAAAAATGCTGGATAGGACACACACTGAGAAAATATGCTGGACAGGACACACACTGAGAAAATATGCTGGATATACACACACTGAGAACACATGCTGGATATGACTCACACTGAGAACACATGCTGGATATGACTCACACTGAGAAAATATGCTGGATATGACATACACTGAGAAAACATCCTGGATATGACACACATTGAGAAAAACCGAGAACACTATAACTAGACACTCTCTTAACTGGAACCGAAACGGTATACGAAATAGCGGGATACCTAAAATCATAGATCATTGGGGGGGGGGGGGGGGGCAATTACAGACAGGGATGAATACTATTGTATAAAGACATAAAGGGATATGAGGCGACAACAACCGATAAGACAGTTTGTCGTGTATAAGGAGTGTGGGGCGGGGAGATTTGCGAAGAAGAAGACAAAGAAGAAGAGGAAGAAAAAGTCGTAATGTATGTCAGGCCTTGCCGTCTTTACAGACGAAAGTATGTGGATTGGAACTAACATTCCAACGCACGATTCCAAGGCTTGGATTCAGAGAACATATGGAACAAGGTTGGCTGCAGATGATGCCAGTTCAGCATCAACCTCAATGCAACAGGAGGTAAGTAACGGCTAAGCCCTCACATCCGGGGGATTTGACTTAGAGGCTTTCAGTCATAATCCTCAGCTACGTGCCTCACACCAAGTGTCTGGACTTGTATAGGGCTGTACTTCTGTCAAACACCCCACCTGGCCAAGTGTCTGGACCTATATAGGCATGAACTACTTTCAGACTCCCCGCCTGACACTGTCTTCAGAGAGGAAGTAGTAGTAGTAGTAGTAGTAGTAGTAGTAGTAGTAGTAGTAGTAGTAGTAGTAGTAGAAGTAGTAGTAGTAGTAGTAGTAGTAGCAGTAGTGGTGGTAGTAGTAGGTAGTAGCGGTAGTAGTAGTAGAAGTAGTAGTAGTAGTAGTAGTAGTAGTAGTAGAGTAGTAGTAGTAGTAGTAGTAGTAGTAGTAGTAGTAGTAGTAGTAAGTAGTGGTAGTAGTGGTAGTAGTAGTAGTAGTAGTAGTAGTAGTAGTAGTAAGTAGTAGGTAGTAGTGGTAGTAGTAGTAGTAGTAGTAGTAGTAGTAGTAGTAGTAGTAGTAGTAGTAGTAGTAGTAGTAGTAATAGTAGTAGCAGTAGTAGTAATAGCAGAAGAAGAACGAACGAACGAACGAACGAACGAACGAACGAACGAATGAACGAACGAACGAACGAAAGACCGGCCGATCGACCGACCGGCCGACCGACCGAACGAAACGAATGTGCTGATGGAAGAACGGTCGAACGAACGAACTTTAATTCCAATGAGTCACACATTGGACACGCGGGCCCGTCTTTCAATCGGCCCTTCCAATCACGGATCTTTCGTTCATCAATGGTGCATGTTACATTCTCATAAGAATGAAAAGAAGAAGAGGTAGAAGACGAATTAAATGGCTACATGTCTACCTCACATCACAGATATTTAAAATATATAAATATGTGTGTTTTTAATATCTACATCCAGAGAATGATGGCATGGTGTGCACGCATTCAATTGTCGAGTGAATAGACTGTTGCTGTACTGGATGCCGACGGCTAGCTATCTCCTGATTTCTATCATACACGTGATATGTCAATATCACCGTAAGTATCCATACTGTCCAAGTATTACTGTCCTCAAATGAGACATGGACAGACAACTGGCTCATAAACCATGTCTTCGGGATGCTTACACTAAGGTCACATGACATGTCACACAGATTTGGAAAGAACAGCAATAGAAGGCGTAGCTTCTTTCTGGAAGAACATGTCGGGGCTGACCAACACCATGCTGGTCACAGAATATTCACAAGTTGAGTCAAGAACCGACATCTCAGCACTCGTAACATTCTCATACGTCCTTGTCTGCAACAGCTAGTGAAGAGCCACAATAGAAAGTGTACCAGTAGCGGTCTGATTATGAGTCTGTCAGGCCTTTCTTGAGTGTTCAGATCGTCCGGTGACTCCCTTCAGCACTATTCTCGTCAAGTACTATACACATGATTCCAAATTGGCCCCACAACTTATGTCTTATCATGTACCAATACCTTACCAAATGGTGCCGATCTCTCTCTCTCTCTCTCTCTCTCTCTCTCTCTCTCTCTCTCTCTCTCTCTCTCTCTCTCTCTCTCTCTCTCTCTCTCTCTCTCTCTCTCTCTCTCTCTCTCTCTCTCTCTCTCTCGCTCTTCACAAACATCTCTATTCTCACCTCCCTCTACAAAACTCCCTCTACACGCTTCCCTCTACAACCTCTCTCTATATACCTCCTGTACATACACCGACCTCTACACATCCTCCTCTACGCACAAATCCCTCTACACACCCCTCCCTCCACAATCCCCATTCTACTCACTTCTCTCTTACTCTCTCCCTCTTCACAAGTATCTCTCTACTCACATCCCTCTAAATACCTCTCCTTCCACCATTCTACTCACCTCTCTCTCTCTCTCTCTTTCTTCTCTCTCTCTCTCTCTCTCTCTCTCTCTCTCTCTCTCTTTCTCGCTCTTCACAAATATCCCTTTAGACACACATCTCTGCATACACCTCCCTCTACTCACCTCTCTATCTCTCTTTCTCTCTCTCCCTCTCTCTCTCTCACTCTCTCTTTCTCTCTCGCTCTTCACAAATTTCCCTTTAGACACACATCTCTGCGTACACCTCCCTTTACTCACCTCTCTCTGTCTCTCTCTCTCTCTCTCTTAATATACATCTCTGTTCTCACCTCCCTCTACAAATCTTCCTCTACACGCCCCCCTCTACAACCTCTCTCTGTACACCTATCTATATACACCTCCTGTACTTACACCGACCACTACACATCCTCCTCTACGCACATGTCCCTCTACACACCCCTCCCTCCACCATCCCCATTCTACTCACTTCTCTCTTACTCTCTCCCTCTTCACAAGTATCTCTCTACTCACATTCCTCTAAATACCTCTCCTTCCACCATTCTACTCACCTCTCTCTCTCTCTCTCTCTCTCTCTCTCTCTCTCTCTCTCTATCTCTCTCTCTCTCTCTCTCTCTCTCTCTTCAGAAATCTTCATCCACACACTTAGCTCTATACACATCTACCTCCACAAACCTCACTCTACACATCTCCCAAGATACCAACCATCCCCACTGCCATGACTCTCCTTAGGCTCGTGAGTAGTCAGGCAGTGTTAACAGCGATGCAGTAAAATGACTGGGCAACCCGGCGTCCTAATCTCCACATTGTTTATTACAACACAATGTTCACAAGTTCACATATACCGCCAACCTCACGCCTCACTAACATGGATGGCTCATCGGCTGTTCTCTCGTTTCTGTATACTGCTATTCGCACAATGTCACTAATCAATGGACTGTACTATAGTCGAATTATCGTCCAGAGTGCGAACATGTCACTTTTACTGTCGCTACACAGCTGTCATTGTGCTAAGTACTTTACTTACAACACGCCTGGGCACCCCGATTTCTTGAACCACATTTGCTGGGCTACAGGCTCTGCAATCGATCGGGTGTTGGACGACATACTTAAATGACAGTTAGCTAGTCAAGTGGAACTTTCTGACACTTTGCTTTGAACTACAACTTATTCCAGCTTCTTCCATTATGCAGTCTCGGTTAAAATTATATACCAAGTTTTCTGTCCGTAAATGTCTTTCTTCATCATGTTTGCGGCTATAGCGGAATTGGTAACGCTTGCACATCTCTTGGCTCGAATAACTCATCAAGCCCGGTGGTCCCAGAATTTAACTAGATCACATGACCAAGTTGACCCGTTCTAATTAATATTCATGTTAATTTCTACTTCGGTCTCCTGAGCTGCTGTATCAGTGGCTAATAATCATTACCTCTTGTCGATTCTGCCTATACTGGAGAATGTAATTTATCACCGATGTCTCATTTTGTTAACACCACTCAAGGTCTTTTCGGAACATGACACCCACACACCTCCCCCTATCACCTCTCTCTCTCTCTCTCTCTCTCTCTCTCTCTCTCTCTCTCTCTCTCTCTCTCTCTCTCTCTCTCTGTATGTGTGACTGGGTGTGTGTGTGGTTGGGTGGGGGATGTGTGGGTGGAAGAGGGATGGGTGGGTGGTTGGGGTAGGTGTCTCATAACTTGGTAATATGCATTTGACAATGTTTTTTTTTTTCCTGTGTGAATATATTATGCATTGTTGATGAATGAGAGATGAGTCATTGGACGGGTGTAAGACTGAATGTAAGACGGGCCTGCGTGCCCAATTGGTTACCCTTTGAAAATAAAGTCCGTTCGTTCGTTCATTTGTTCGTTCGTTCTCTCTCTCTCTCTCTCTCTCTCTCTCTCTCTCTCTCTCTCTCTCTCTCTCTCTCTCTCTCTCTCTCTCACTCTTTCCTCTCTCCTGCAAACCTTCCTCTATACACATTTAGCTGCATACATATCCCTCTACTCATATCTCTCTCTCTCTCTCTCTCTCTCTCTCTCTCTCTCTCTCTCTCTCTCTCTCTCTCGCTTCACAAATAACCCTCTACATACATCCCTCTACGCATACTAACGTTCAAATTTCGCTCATAGAGACAGGAGAAGGAAGTAGAGATTTACAGAACACACTAGACAAAAATAACATTTGAAATGTTAGCATACTAGGATCCGAAACTGTCAACAACAACAAAAAAACACAGGTTTCGGCTGTAGAAACATGTGTCCTTCGACGACTTGCCATCGCTCTAACACATATATGGTTCCTGTAGCTTTTAATTGTTTACTTTGTCTAGTGTGTCTTTTAGTCGCTACTTCTTTGATCTATTCTATGAGCGCCAATAAGACTCCTGAATTTGTTTTTGTTGTTTGTCCATCAAGAATGACGATGACCATTCATATCATCCAGTGGTGTTGAAAGTATAGAGCCGTGAGTTCTAAGATGGCTGATAAGGCCTATTTTGGCTCGAAATTTTGTTTGACAATGAAGCAAAGAATGCTTGACGTTCCAGGAGGGTGATCGCCTGCAGTGGTTTTTCTGTTCAGCCTCTTCTTCACAGCTCTTGCAGTCCTGGTTGCTTCATTATTGACTGCACCCTTGCGTAATGATGTACGCCACGAATTTCGGTCTTTGGCAGCAGTCGGCCAGGTGTCAAGATGAAATCCAAAAACTATCCGTGAGATTTTCAGTGTCTGTAAAGCGTTCTTCTGGTCACCTTTGGAGCGTTTACCACAACGCAACTCGCCGTAAAAAGTTCGAATTTGTGTATGCGCTGTTTTAATGGCCTCTATTGACAATCAAAGAGACTGCAAGTGTTGTGTAAGGAATTCACACAGATCGGCTGACAGACAGGCTAAGTCACGCTGACAGACAGACTGTGTCACGCTAAAGGACATATGCACAGTCATGCTGATACAAAGACAGGGTCACGCTAAAACACAGACATAATCACGTTGATACACAGACAGACATTCACGCTAGCACACATAAAAGGGGACAGAGTCGTGCTGATACAAAGACAGGGTCACGCTAAAACACAGCCAGACATCACGTTGCTACACAGACAAACATTCACGCTAGCACACATAAAGGGGGACACAGAGTCATGCTGATACATTGACATGGTTACTTTGATACATAGGCAGAGTCACGTTGATAGACAAGACAGAGTTACTTTGATACACTGACAGGATCACGCTGATACATAGACATATATAATCACGTTGATATACAGACAGAGAGTTACGCTGGCACACAGAAAGGAGAATCTCACTGATTCACAAAGTCACTCTGACCCATAGATAGACTCAAAAACAAATGTAAATGGAGTCACGCGTATACACAGAGTCACGATGATACACAGAGTCACGCTGATACACATAATCACGTTGATACACAGAGTCACGCTGATACACTGAGTCACGCTGATATAAAGACAGGGTCACGATGACACATAGAGTCACGCTTGCACATAGATAGAATCGCGCTGGGACATAGACAGTTAAGCTGGAACACAGACAGCCATGCTGACACATAGTGTCAAGCTGACACATAGACAAAGTCATGCTGACGCATGACATAAAGCGCCACGCTGTCACATAGACAGAGAGTGTTACGTTGACGCACAGACAAAGAGTCTCACGTTGGCATATAAACACAGAGCGTCACGGTGTCCCTCCACTCACCTCCCTCTATACGCATCCATTTACTCATACCTCTCTCTCTTCACAAACCTCAATCTCTACACCTCCATCTACACATTACTTCCTCTACACACCTCTCTCTATACACCACCTTTCTACAACCTTTCTCTACACACACACCTCACTACACACCCCCATTCTACCCACCCCCCCCCCTCTCTCGTTCTCTCTCTCTCTCTCTCTCTCTCTCTTTGTGTGGGAGGGGAGATGTGTGAGAAGTGGGGGAGGTGTGTGATGTGTAGGTGGAAGATGGATGTATATGAGGATGGGGGATGTGTGTTTGGCTGGTTGGTTGGGGTGTGTGTTGGTGGGAGGGTAGATGAGAGACGCATGTGTTGATGGGCGGGTGGGTGATGTGTGGGTGTGAGTGGTTGATGGATGAGTACGTGAGTGTGTGGATGTGTGTGAGAGATGTGTGTATGGTTGGGGGATGTGAGTGTTTGTGGGAAGATGTGTGTGAGCGGCTGATGTGTGTGGGTGGGGTATATGTGGGTAGTGGGATGTGTGTGTGTGGGTGGGAGGTGTGTGTTTTTTGGGTGTTTATGGATGGGGGATATGTGCGGGCAGGTGGGGAGATGTGTTTGTGGGTGGGGATGTGTGTATAGGTGGGGGATGTGTAGTTGAGAGGTGGCGGATATTGGGTGGGTGAGTAGGTGTAGGTTGGCTGATATGTGTGTGGGTGGGTGGGGGAAATTGTAAGGGTGCGGGGTGTATGTGTGGATAGGTGCGGGATGTGTGGGTTGACGGGGGTATGTGTGTGTGGTTTTCTGATGTGTGTTTTGCTGGGTGGTTGTGGGTGGGTGGTGGAGAATATGTGGGTGGGTGTGTGCATGTCGGTTATGGGATGGGTGGGGGATGTAAGTGTGGGTAGGGAAATGTGTGTGGGTGGGGGATCAGTGGGTGGGTCGCGGAATATATGTTTGCCTGAGTCTGTGTGAGTGCGTGGAGGTATGTGTGGGTGGGTGGGGGTGTAGTGGGTGGGGGATGTGTGGGTGGCTGAGGGATGTGTGGGTGGCTGCGGGGTGTGATTGTGGATGGGGAATGTGTCTCACAACATATGCACTGTTTATGTTTACAACTTTCATTTGACAATGTCCCCCCCCCCCCCCGCATGTGAATGTACCATACGTAGTATGCATTGTTTATGCTTACAAAATCCATTTGACAATGTGTTTTTTTCCCTATGTAAATGTAACATGCACATTTGATGAATGAAAGATGAGTGATCGAAAGGGCCGAATGTAACACGGGCCTGAGTGCTAAATTTGTTACCCTTTTAAAATAAAGTGTGTTCGTTCATTCGTTCGTTCGTTCGTTCGTTCATTCGTTCGTTCGTTCGTTCGTTCGTTCTCTTTGTGTGTGGGTAGGTGCGGGATATGTGAGATGACGGGGAGATGTGTAGGATGGGGGAATGTATGTGTGCTTGGGGTGTAAGTGGATGGGATGTGTGGTTGGTTGGTGGGTGTGTGGGTGGGGAGAAGTGTAGGTGTGGGGTGTGTGGATGGGGGGGGGGGGCATGGATATGTGCCTAGGGTGTGTGTGTGGTTGGGTAGGGGATGTGTAGGTGAATTGAGGATGTGTGGATGGGTAATTTCAGTTGTCTGCCACGGTAACTTTACACTGACTATCATGTCTTTAAGTTTTCACAAAACTGTCTTCTGGAGATTAAGATTGATTTCTGCATCATATACCTTATGAGATGCAGCGAAATATGCCAGGCAGGAAAGAGATAGATGACTACAGCAAAAAATTAATTGACAAAGTGAAAGATACCAACATGAAACATTAATATATAAAGAGACAGAGAAGGACACACCGAGAAGATTACTTACAGCTCACGATCATTGCGAAACACATATGCACATATGGACTGGTTCAAACTTATGGATAATGTGAAGCTGTGGAAAATCGGGATCGCCCAGACCATTTAGCTAGACAGTTGGTGACTATGAAATCACCTTGCTCATGTGTCTATTAATTATCCAGGTGAATATTGTGAAATAATCTCAATATGCTGTTGTCCACAGTCTGTCTTGGGGATGCTGTACGCATGTGCTACTTTCCCAGCACATCACGGCTGAACTCGGACATCTCCAAATTCGAGATCAAAGACGTCGACTTCACGCTGTGCTCGCATTATATTTATTATAGAGCGACCATTAACGATACCACGCACAAACTGGTGGCCAGCGAACCAGCGGCGGAAACAGGTCCCAGCGGTCTGTATAGGTGGGGTCAATGTGACATTTTTGACAGCGTATTGTCTCACTGGATTCTATGGTCTGGTGCCAAGTTTTTCCTTATCATTGGGATTATAGAATGACATTTGACTCAGTCTTAACACTCACCTTTGAACAGTTTGACGAATAATCAGACGACTCCAAAGAAGGAACAAGACTCGTACTTTATTTTCGTAACGAGCGGAACAAATAACAGTGGATGATTATCGTATGTTATTAAACTGCTCCCGAGATGTGGGCGCGGCGTTTAAATAATTAACATTTCCCCAAACTCCCTGCCTTCTTCCAAATGTTCTCCTTGAGGCGTCATTTCGCTGTTCTGAGTTGTATCACGTCTAGGTTTCGGGTTCTGCCTTAAGTATCCATTTGCCAATCGATCCCTCCTCCTGAAAATCTATTCGCTGATGCTCGGAATAAGTCGCATACGGATCTCTGGAAGACACGTCCTCTCTTTCTGAATCACACACAGAGAATGTCCTTTGTTGTTGTGTGACGTTGTTTACGTTTCCAATGGTATCTTCCTTTCTTATTTGTCAATTTCCGTGCATAACTGGGAAAACCCCATTTATGACTTTGGTGGCGTGTACCGTCATATGGCATAATGCCCCCTCCCAGATAAAAAATAAAGTTTTCATTTTTTTTTCTATGGATATATATAGCACTTTGTAAACATATGTATTAGCAACCTTAACAACGAGATCTGGAAAATTCCTAGTCTTCCCCTTTATCTACTCTCCCAAAAAAAAATAATAATGTCATATGACGGGCACGCCCACCTGCCTAATAACCCATTACACGTCGTGTGGCTAATCATGGGAGATCAGTCCAACTAATAAACATATTAGTCCCTACCTTGTCTTAATAGACAAGTGTGTCCTCACTCTAGGTAATACCATGAGTTTTGGACGAGAGTAATAATGGGTTTCCCAGTAATCCATGTTGGTCGATGTTGCTGTTCCTCCATATATTCCATGTATATATTTATATTATCTGTTGGTAGGGTAAACGTAACGATCCACTTTATCGAACTATTTGACATGTTAGACTGTATAATACTTGTGTGGATATTTTTAGACCATCAGCCGATTCCGTATATATTCCTAGATTTTAATGGATCGATTGGCAACCCAGTTTGCTTTCATACAATTAGTTCAGCTGAAACCTTGCTTAACCAACTATTTACCTAATCACAAAATAATTACTTCAATGTTTCTTAATTACAAGTGAAATACTAATTATCAATATACACATTCGAAATTAATGACTTATTTATGTAACACATTAATATAACAAAATTGAATCAATTAATTAACTAAATAATTCTAATTAATGATTTAACGAATGTTCCAATGTTCCAATGTTCCAAAACTTGGACTGAATTAATAACATTACACAACACAATCTTCAAATACTTGACCGTAGTTTTCCACGTAAAATAATGACGGTCGAAATATCCATCAAGTGTGCAGGACATATTAATGGACTATTGCATCCGTGTAGATGTCTCTGCCAATAAATGTAAATTAACAACACATGTATCTATTTGATTATACTATATATACCTAACAGTATTAATTTAAAGTCACCGATTGTATCAACATCCTTTATTAATTAGGTGATATTTGATTGAAATTTATTAAATTTCCCAAATATTTTATAAAATAATAATAATAATAATAAATATAATAAACTATAACTGAATAACTTATAACATATATCAGTCTTACTGTATATTCTATAATCGACTGAGAATGTCCCATATAATATGATTGACTGATTAAAATCTTGCAGACATAGACAATTGGATTCTAAACAACCGGCGAGCTTCCCATCTTTATGCCATGTCTTTCCTTATCATTGGGATTATAGAATGACATTTGACTCAATCTTAACACTCACCTTTGAACAGTGTGACGAATAATCAGACGACTCCAAAGAAGGAACAAGACTCGTACTTTATTTTCGTAACGAGCGGAACAAATAACAGTGGATGATTATCGTATGTTATTAAACTGCTCCCGAGATGTGGGCGCGGCGTTTAAATAATTAACATTTCCCCAAACTCCCTGCCTTCTTCCAAATGTTCTCCTTGAGGCGTGGACCCGTCATTTCGCTGTTCTGAGTTGTATCACGTCTAGGTTTCGGGTTCTGCCTTAAGTATCCATTTGCCAATCGATCCCTTCTCCTGAAAATCTATTCGCTGACGCTCGGAATAAGTCGCATACGGATCTCTGGAAGACACGTCCTTTCTTTCTGAATCACACACAGAGAATCTCCTTTGTTGTTGTGTGACGTTGTTTACGTTTCCAATGGTATCTTCATTTCTTATGTGTCCATTTCCGTGCATAACTGGGAAAACCCCATTTATGACTTTGGTGGCGTGTATCGTCATATGGCATTTGGCATCAATCTGTTGTCTTTACCGTTTATTGCATTGCATGACTTACCTGTTATAGTATGTCCCGCAAAGAATGCCTTCATTCACGATCAATTATTTTGAAAACTGTCTGTTGCTTCGTTATGGAATTTTTCCAGCCGTCTTATCTTTACCCCCACCCAAGGAATATGTCTTTGATAGGTCCAAAAACAACTTAAATCATCGAAAGCGGCGACATTTCCTTGATGTTTTGCTGAATAACTAGTGATTTCTAGCTAACAAATTTATGTTTACAGTAATGAAAGCCCCACCAGTTCAGATGACACACAAGGCGTGGGTGCAATGAAAGAAGTAGCTTAAAATCGACAGAGTCGGTTGCATTGCACCTGGGTTTTATCGCATATGGCACAGTTTCATTCCACAGCGCGGAAAGCGTCGAAAAAAGCGAACTCAGTACCTCCAGCGACGACCCTAGAGAGTCTCCGAAAAAATGCACTCGTGAAATGAAGGACGCGGCCCGGAATCGAACATACAACCTTCGGAGCCCGAGTCAGACGGCTTGACCACTTCACCACGGAGAATCCCGAGAGGGGTGCAGTGTGTAATATTAGTAAAGACAGAGAATTTACAGAGGCACGGGGTAAATAATTTGTAAATTAACAGGAAAGTAGAAGGAATATATTTCTTACCTTATTTTTCATTTCCTTCTTGTTTCTTCAGCTGCTGGTTAATAATGTGTACACAAGTATTCATGTTAGCTTTTCATATTGAGTTCGTGAAAGCTTCCAAATAGCTGTGCGTTAATGTGCGTATGGAGTGACCAGAAATGATACCGCAATTTAGTCATCACGTTTCCATTTTTAAGGATCTGTTCAGCTGTCTGTGTAGTTTGTTCACACGTACACATGGGTGACAGACCCGCTTTGAGTCTTCGTGAAAGATTTTCTACTCTGCTGTTTACCGTTCAGAGACGGAACATGATTACCTGTTTTGTACTATGAAAATAGTTGTCAGTGTCTCTGTAGTGGGCTTTCTTAATAACGACCAACATGTTGGTCCTCTTTTCATTGAAGTTTATGGATTGATTCGTATGCACGTGTGTCGTCCCCTAATTTTACAACGTATTTGCTCTCACGTTTCTGGTTATGCCACAATATGTCAGTTTCCACCGCAATATTACTCTTCTGATGGTATTCAATGCGTTTAGTGGGTGTGTGTGTGTGTGTGTGTGTGTGTGTGTGTGTGTGTGTGTGTGTGTGTGTGTGTTCAATACAGTTGTTTGTCACCGCTGAGGGCTATGGGAAATTTAAAATCCATCACTGTGGAATACAAACTGTTGCCATTGACGTTACACTGATGCTGTAATGGTTAGGGCCTGCAATTCGTCTGAATAGTTTGAGCAAACTATCCCAGTAAGTGTGTACGTAGATTAAGGTCTGCGATCTGCTCAGACCTTAATCTGTGTCGGACGATTCCAGTAGGTTGATGATTGCTCTCGGTTGCATAAAATTCAATCCATCCTTTCTCCAATAGTCCTCTTCCTCTTTCAACACATGGTCCTCACATTTTTTTCAGTAACTTTTATCAATATTTAATAGCACGGACTGGTTGACAGACAGACAGACAGACAGACAGACAGACAGACAGACAGGCAATCAGGCAGACAGGCACTCAGGCAGGCAGGCAGGCACTCAGGCAGGCAGGCACTAAGGCAGGCATTGTCTTATATATATATATATATATATATATATATATATATATATATATATATATATATATATATATATATATATATATTGTTATTTATTTGTTTATTTATTTATTTTTTGTGTGGGTCTGCGGTGAGTGCCATGATCTAGGTTAGGTCATGGGACACGCACTGCATACAGGTCAGAGCTTCACGCAGTTCAGCGTGAAGATCGAGCAAGTACAGAGTCACCACTTTGCATGAAGATAGCAACGAGGGAGGCTGAACAGGGGACAGTGTCTCCTTCAAAGGTCATTCACGTGTGGAACCGAGTCCGGGGTCGGACTGCAGATTGCGAATGGCATAATCTCATTTTGCCGCCACGTTGCGTGTATGCCGAGTTTGTGAAACAATGTGACATTGATAAGACGGTATAGTGAATTGTTTTAACATGCTGGTAACAGAATATATCACAACCACGCCATTGTCATGTTATGATGAGTTCACTGTAAAGTGGTGTTAATAGTCATGTAATGTGTGTGTAAAGATTCATATTCAATAAGAGAATTGAGAATCACCACTAGACAACAGAAGTGCAAGTGAAATAGAAGATAGACAGTTGTCTCAGTCAAGTAGGCTTAAACAATATATTAAGTATAACATTGAGTCCACCACGATAGGCACCTTGGCATGTACATATCAGAAACAAGACACCCTAGTTCAACAAAAGTTAGCTCTTTGCCAGATGGTATATACAAATAGCACATTGGCACGCAATAAGCTTGTCGGCATACACAAGTTCACTTCGTGCTAGAGAGAATACATAATTAAGTATCTGGCAGTCACTCTGGCACACTGACAGACAAATAATGAAATAGATGACAAATAACTACACATACACAATCATATTGTCATATAAACAAATATAGTCCCGTAACAAACCTCTGGCATGTGTCTGCCTACAGAGAATTTACGAAAGTCAAGATCAACTTCACCTCCATAAAGATGCTACTGTCTGTTGGCGGGCACGGCAGTTATCTTTACAACGAGTTCATAGCTATTGGCGAGAGCGATACTATTCGCACACAGTTTGTCACGTCTGCTTACGACTTATTGCGCCAGTATGGATTTGATGGCCTGGACTTTTACTGGCCTACTAGTGAAACCAACAGAAGCAAGGCAGCTTATACGTATATCCTCGAGGTAAGGGTACCTGACAACTAATATGCTGTTAAAATTACATAATAAATTGTCTTTCTAAGCTGCTAAAGATGTGAGTCCTGTAGAGATGACCTACAGTAAAGATGGACATCAGAGATTGCCTTTGTAAGCTTCCAAAGGTGGGGGTCCTGTACAGACATTCTGTAAAGATGGCATCTGAGAGAATGTGTAATACTAAATGGTTAATGTTCCAGATACAAGATAGTTTTAACAATATGAAAGAATCTTTAATTCCAAACTCTCATTATACAGACATTCTGCACATTGCGGTAAAGAACATCATCTGTAATTGATCTTTTTTCAGTCGAGGTGTGAAAAAAGAGTTCTGAAGAGCTCTATAGAAATCATGATGAATGGATGCGAATCATGGACAACAAACCCACGGGTGAGGAATTCTGTGAAAGCTTGGGAGATGTGATTGTATAGAAGAATGATGAGAATATCGTGAACGGATAAAAGAGCAGTAAAGGCATCTTGGAAGACGTTACCAAGCATAGATGTAGCAGAGGGGAACAGACAAGGGAAAGACAATGTTTCCTTTGCTACGATGCTAAGAGGTAGAGAGTAACTCTGACTTCGCTACGGCCACAAAAAAATAAGTACTATGTTCACTTGAGAACTTAGAACCTGGCGAGGAGTGGGTGCAAGTGCCAACAGACTTCTGCACATCCTTTTCAGTTTGCATCCAACTAGATAGAAAATGCAGACAAGAAAATCCGGCTGCTGTTGAGGCTGAAGTACAAGCTTTGATTTTCGAGAACTCGTTAGACGGTGATGCTGTCATATACACAGAGGGGTCGGTCGTCCGACATGTGAGAAGCTCATGGGCCTTTACAGCTCAGGCCGGAGGGAGAATTGTGAAGGAGGACTCTGGTGCTTTTGCTGAGACCACAAGTAATCTTGACTATGGAAGTCATGGCAGTAAGTAAGGCAATCACATGGCTCGAGAAACAGACATTCATTAGGGCATGTATCGTGAACGGATAAAAGAGCAGTAAAGGCATCTTGGAAGACGTTACCAAGCATATGATATGATATGATACTATAATATAAATGAACAAATTAAGAAGAAATTAGAAGCAACAGAGATGTGGTTCCTGAGACGAATGTTGAGAATTCCTTGGACTGCCAGAGTAACTAACGATGACTGCCTGAAACAGGCTAATGAAACTAGAACACTGTATAGAACAGTAAGAAAGAGACAAACAGCTTTCTTTGGTCATGTAATGAGAAGAGAGGCATTGGAGAACATCGTGACAACTGGAAAGATCGAGGGGAAGAGAGGCAGATGCAGACCAAGAGAAATGATGCTGGACGGATTGAGACGGTGGCACGGAGGAATATCAGCAGCAGAGTTGATCCAGAAAACCAAAGACCGAGATCTGTGGAGAGCCATGAACGCCTACGCCAGCTGGCAGGGCACTTGATGATGATGATGATGTATACTTAGCGACTCAATGAGCATGCTCAAGTGGATAGAGATAGGGTGGATCCGAAGAAAGTGATTGCTGTCTCTGGAGCGTCTCGGCTGGCAAAGATTAGTTTCATCTTCGTGCCAGGGCATGCAGGAGTCCAAGGAAATGAGCGGGCTAACAAGCTCGCAGGTAAGGCTACTGTGGAGGGCGGACGCGCCATGGACCAGGCTGACATTCTGAATGCTCTACGAGAAGTAAGACTTGCGAGAACCAAGTGATGACTGTGTTGGTAAGTATAATGTTAGCTATAGGTAGAAACTATATGCTTAGGTACACTTTGCGGTGTGGGCATACAAAGGGGACTTTTCTAAGCTGTCGGTTTCTTAGAACGAGCCAGGAAGCTCATAAACTGATTAGATTAGGACCATCCCAGCAGACTATAATCGGCTAAGAGCAATACACTATAGGTAGGCCAAGATAGATTTCTGATCTTATATAATCTTATCAGTATTATCCCCAGAAGAGAAAAGATTGTTACAGAGATACATATGAAAAAAATGAAAAGCATTAGATTTACCCGCAAGGAGAAAAGATTATTGGCAGGCATTATGATTAGACTAGTATGAAGTTGAAGAGGACTTCCCTCTTAGACGGATTTCCTTATGGTGATATGTGAAGCTTAAGTTCAATAGTCAGAGAAGCAATAATAGCGCCACATGTGCGAAGTTGTATGGGTATATAGAAACATCATTTGACGAGCCCCCGTGTTACCAGAGTGCGCCTTCGCAGGGGCAGTATTTATTGTTGTACGCTCCCTGGTCTGATATAGTATTTAGAGTTATAGAAGTTTATATAGAGTTTATGAAGTCCCCGCTACCTGTAGGAGCTGACAGGATTCACTTTACCTCTATGTGGCTTCTTCCACTGCACCTCCCATCCTGGAAGTGTATGCTAAATATGAAACTTGCTTGTTGAGACCCACAACGCCCAGTTTGTGACCATCCCAGTATTCTACTTAGTTAAATGTCACAGTTAGTCTTGACCTCTGAACATTCAAACTTACACGCAAGCAGAACACAAAACTTGACGGTATTTTCCTAGTGTATTCAACTTACTTACACATGATACAATTCACATATTCAATCTCAATTATGCGACGAGACTGATTACCACATATATGGCAACATTTACTACACGAGTAGTGGCACAATCTTGGCCGTACTACTAAATCTTGAACCACGTCTATCTATACTCGACTGTGGCTCAAGCCCAACTTATTGCCTCTATGAGTCGCTGTCCCCTGCTCAACAACTTCCCTTTCTGTTTTCAAGCAAGGCGTTATATAACAGAGCATCTCTGTTAGGAGGTTTAATGGGTGGTGTGCAAAGGGGAAAAGACTAGTATACAAGGCACGGCTGAGCATCCCGTTGGGATGTAACTAGGGACGCTCAAGCTGTGACGCGGGAAATAGGGATAGTTAGTTACCATCTGTACCTCGGGTCAGCAACACCTATTGTAATAACATCTGTCCAGAAAGTCATTGTATGCTGTTTTATATTCTACGATGTATTCAATTGAATAAATATTTGAAATACAGCTAAGACTTTGTCTCTGCTCTATAACATCAGCACTGTTATAAGAGTAGAATTGTTGTCAGTTGACCGGGATTCGATTGTCTGGATTGACCGAAGTGATAACCACGGCACATTTTGAAACGCTCGTTAAACAACTTCAGTGTTGCGATGACTAACCGAAGTATTGACCACGGCACGTTTTGAAACACTTATTGAACACGCTTGGAAAATGGCTGTTTTTGTTGATACAACATCCTTGAATATGGGACTTGCAGCAGCCAAAATCCCATCCAAGGGTGGCTGTTTGTGAGTTTGTGATCTTGCCCTGTTCAACTGTGTCAAGAGGCTGCTTAATTAGGTCGCCGTCTGCATTCTCATTTCATCTGCCTAATATAATCAAAGCTGAAGTCCACATTGTCAAGTTGATCGTTGGCTCTGCGGTCGACAAGTCCACATTATCAAGCTGAACGTGAGCACTCTACGAGGTTGGTTTCTATCAAGGGCCTACCAAGAGGCGGCGGTCAAGAACCCGTCCAAGGGTGAATTGTCAATGAGGTTGGTTTCTATCAAGGGCCTACCAAGAGGCGGCGGTCAAGTAAAGCCTTACCGTGTCGATTGGGTCATCTCCTGGGCGCTGTAGTTCGTGAGCCTTAATATCATTTTCTCCCAGTGTCAAGAATGAACTTAGGATAGACACCTGGTCAGTTTGTTCAGCTGGGAAGTGCTCGAGCAGTAACTAAAGCAAGTATAGGTCTAATAGTTTAACTTAGTAGAAGATTATAAAACTTGGTTAGTTTAGAATAACAATATCGACAATATTGGTAACTGAAGAAAGTACAAGTCTAATAGTTTAATTTGGTGAAAAATTATAGAACTTGTTTAATTTAGAATAATAATATTGTGTTACTATATATTATTGTACTATATTGTGTTGTACTGGTATATTCTGTATTTCAGATTTATAATGGAACCCTAGGACCTTTCCTTAGGACAGGTGCTTGGTGGTGTAGGTAGAGCCATATCCAAGCTGGACACAGTTTTGAAACAGCAAAGCATAGCTGTTGACATTGATAAGTTTAGTGGGCAAGCAAAATATTTTAAAAAATGGATTGTGTCCATCGAAAAACATGCTTATTTAGTGGGCGCCACAGACGATGACAAGAAAAATTTAGCATATAAGACAAGTGTATCGCCTGTCTCAGATCATATTAGAAGAAAATTGGAAACAGGAACAGATGAGACGTGGGAGCATTTTAAAGATGATTTAGCTCATAAATATGCTGAGATCACGGATCCCCAACATGCTTTTTCAGTATTAAGACAATCTAGGCAAGATAATGGAGAAAGCGTTCAGTTGTATAGTGATAGGCTGATTAATCTAGCTGAATAATGAAATTCATAGGCCAGAATGTTCAAGGCGAGGAAGTGGAGAGGATGCTGGTTGGAATTTGTGTTGATGGGATAAAGTCAGATGGACTTAAGTTTAAACTTATGAGGGAAAATCCTGCAAGATTATCACAGGCTGTGGATATAGCTGTACAGGAAGAAAGTCTGAGAAGAAGGTTTAGACTGAGAGTAGGACGAGAAATAGGAAGTAGTAGAGAGGATAGGATTGAAGAACCTATGGAGATAGGACAGGACAAGATACGGATGGAGAAGACGAGGAGAAATACAGACATTGCAGGGAAATAATGAAAATACTCATGATAGAGGAAGACAAATGAGAAACCCTATAAGAGAGACGGTAGGTAGTACAAATATGGTTTGTTGGAAGTGTGGACAGAGAGGACACGCTTCTAGATTTTGTGGCAACAGACGTGCTCAGGTTAGTGCACAGAATAGAAGTGTAAACCGTGGACCAAATAGAAATTTTGAAGACAGACAGAGGAATTTTACAAGGCCAAGAACGCAGGAAAACGGGCATCCTACTTACTGAGTAGGACCTGCGGTAGGAGGGAAAATAAAAAGGTCCCAAGAATTAAGGAATGATTTAATGACAAGTATAGGAGGACAAGTAGAAACTGGTCTCAACTTGGTGAAATAAAACAGTTCTCAGTGAATATGACGGATCCCAGTTCATGCATAATAGAAATAGGAAAATTTAGAATTCGAACATGGGTTGATTCAGGAGCTCAAGTCAGTGTATTCAAGGAACAATTCTTATATCGTATATTAAAGAATTTTAGAATATTTAAGAATCAGAGCAATCTCCATTCTGTTACCGGAAAAAATTTGGAAGTGGTTGGACAAACAATGATCAACTTTAGGTTAGGAGGGATAAATGTGAGACACCTTTTCCATGTAGTTAAAGAGTTAAGTAGGAACATGATCCTAGGTAGAGATTTCTTGCAAACAAATGGCATAAGAATTTATTTTGATTTACATAAGTTGAGATTTCAAGATGTCTATGTGGATTTATAGGAAGACATGCACGTATCGGCGCTGGTCAGAGTAAAAACATCTATGACTTTAAAACCACAGACAGTCAATCTCATACAAGCAAAAATTAAAAAAAAAATCCTTATTTTTCGACAGGACAAACAGTTACTGTAACAGAGTTAGAGAGAGAGATAATAGATGAGCCAGGGTTAGAAGTCACAGACGGAATAATAACATTAGATAGACATTTCAGTTTTCCGGTAATGATTTGTAATAACACAGGGAAGGAGATTAAATTATATAGAGGGTGCGTGATCGCCAAAGTAGCACATAGTCATAACAGCATATCAACTAAAGAAAGAGAGAAAATATCGAGAAACAATTATTCAGAAACCCCTATAGAAAGAATCAATGCCAGAAATAGACGTGGAAGAAGATGGAACGTACAGAATGATGAATTGATCCATGCATTCAGAAAACATACATCTCAAATATATTCAGTAGACAAAACAAAAGGAGAACAGGAATTATTATCACAGTTGAAAGCTCCACCAGAATATAAGGAAGTATTAGAAACGTTAGTGAGAGAAAATCATGACGTTTTTGCTATTAATGACTTGGAGTTAGGTAAGACTAAGATAGTTACTATGGAAATAGACACAGGAAATCATCCACCAATTAGTTTGAAACCATATAGAACCCCTCTACGGAATAGAGAAATTGTAGAAAAAGCAATAGAAGATATGCTAAAAGCAGGAATCATAACAAGATCCAAGTCAGAATGGTCATCTCCGATTGTAATCGTGACCAAGAAGGACGGGAGTCACAGGTTCTGTTGCGACTACAGGGCCCTGAACAAAATCACCAAGAATGTGGCTTATCCGTTGCCGGTGATTGATGATATTTTAGGGCTACTTAATTGGGTCTACCTTCTTCACTACGCTGGACGCAAGGTCAGGATTTTGGTGTATCCCTATGTCGCCAAATGCTCAAAAAAGCGCTTTCTGTACACAAGCAGGTTCTTATGAATTTTTACGAATGACTTTTGAGGTCAAGACAGCGCCTTCTCATTATATGTTGTTAATAAATCAAGTACTGGAGGGCTTGCAAAAGTTTGCATTAGCATATATAGTTGACATTTTAATCTACACAGCAGGAGACGTACAAGACCATCTGAAACATGTACAAGTAGTATTTGATAGGCTACGATACACGATGTTAAATTGAAACTCAGTAAATGTGAATTCCTAAAAACAGAAACTAAGTATTTTGGGTACATCATTGATAGAGAAGAAATTAAACCAGATCAGGATAAAGTGAAAGTCATTAAAGAACTACCTGCTCCGACCAACGTGAAAGAGGTTAGGAATTGTATTGGTACGTGTGGGTACTATCGTCGGTTTATTCCAAATTTTGCACAAATAGCAGAACCCATCACTAATCTGACTTGCTAATACGCAAGATTTAAATGGAATGAAGATTGTCAGAAAGCATTTGATTTTTTGAAAAATAGTTTAACAGTAGTTTCATTATTGGCACATCCAGATCTAGACAAACAGCTGATTTTATATACAGATGCTTCAGATAACGCTATAGGAGCATGTTTAACGCAACCATATGAAGGAGAAAACTCAGGAATACCAGGAGTTAAGAACGAAAGACCAATCTACTTTCTGTCACACAAACTTAGTAAATCTCAAAAAAAAATTACCGACTATAGAAAAAGAGGCATATGCTATCCACTATGCTCTTCAGAAACTAAATTATTATTTACATAACGCCAACTTCATTATTAGAACTGACCACATGCCCTTAAAATCTTTACTAGAAGCTCCAGTACAGAACAGGAAAATACAGACATGGGCGCTGAACTTACAGGGGTACAACGCAAAGATAGAGTATATATCCGGTAAAGACAACACCTGTGCAGATTTATTATCCAGAATCCCGTATCCAGAGACGACAGAGGATACTAAAGATGAGAGTGAACCCGAAATAGATTACCGAAACTGGCAAGTAAATATACTAGATTCTGCCATATTGAATAGAGAAAATTTTAGGAGCTCACTGTCAGATCAAGAATCTGAACCAATAGCGGAAGATCCACAATTAATGTAGTTTGATATGAAAGAAGAACAAGAATTGGATCCGAAAGTAATAGAAATAAAACAGAAGTTGAAAGAAACGGGCGAAAACAGTTCTAAGAAGAATTTTTTTAGTCTTGCAGGATGACAATCAGTTATATTATGTGAGTGAAAAAAGTGAAGAGTTGAGAAAATACATTCCGAAACATTTGGAAATTGAGATTCTAAAGGCATATCATGATGAGAATCGTCATCTTGGTCGCGACAAGTTAGTTAAAGCCCTCAAGAATAAATATTATTGGCCGAATTTATTTAAAAGCGCTTGTAAATATGTTGATGCGTGTGAGAAATGTAGGTTAAGAAACATGAAAACGATCAAATGTCCCTTACAAGATACTGACATCCCTCAGTTTCCAATGCAGAAAGTGAGTTTAGATATTTCAGGTCCTCACCCTAGAAAGTTATCGGGGAATGTATACCTACTACATATTGTGGATTGCTACAGTTTATGGGCGGAGGTTTATGCGATTCCGGATAAGAGCGCTGATACCATCATTAATTTTTTTCTACAAGAGTCCATACCAAGGTTTAGTTGCCCACAGACGATACTCACAGATAATGGAAAGGAGTTCATGAACAAGAAGTTTGAGAAATTATTACAAGATTTGAATATCGCCCACATAAAAACTTCTTATTATAGACCTTCCTCAAATGCGAAAAATGAGAGACAACATCGGACATTATACATATAATAGCAAAAATTGTAGAGGAACATGATAGGGATTGGGATCTTTACTTGGGATCTGCATTGGGCGCGATACGCACAAATCAAAATGAAGGGAGAGGTTTTTCACCATTTTACTTGCTACACGTAAGAGAACCAATACTCCCAATTGACAATCTGTTAATACCTAGACGTAAATATATGGGGGAGGATTTTCAGGAAGTAATTTTACAGGAAATGCACAAAGCGCATGTAAGGTTAAGAAACAATATAATTAAAGCCAGAGAAAGACAGAAAAAGTACGCAGACAAAAATACACAACTACAGGAATTTAAAGTAGGTGATAGAGTTTACTATAAGAAACATAGAAGAAACTCCAAATTTGATGCTCATTGGATGCCAGGATATTACATTTTAGAAAAGTTAGGTCCAGTATCATATAGTATCAAGAACCAAATTACAGGACATGTGGCGCGGTCACATGTGGAACATTTAAGACGAGATAATGAAGATAAGGGAGATGATAATAATAATAATTATTCAGAAGGGGTATACTCAGATGGACAACTCGTCAGACGAGTCAAATATACGATACCCTCAGATTTTGGAAAAGAACTGGTACAAAAACACACAATAACAACACCAATTTATGACGAAACTGGTGAACAAGCAGAAACAGTACCGAAAACTTTTAGGAGAGAAGAAAATAATACGTATGATGGTTATAATAGTGTTGAATCTATGGAGGAGGAGGTAACCGCTCCATTTAAAAATACCAGACAAGCAGTGAAAAGGAGGATAGAGAGACAAAAAGAAAGAGAAGTTAAAAGACAAAAGCGAATTAGAGAAAATTCTTGATGTGGCGATGGCACTTATAGAGAGAAATCTAGAATTACTGAAGAAGTGGAGATATGGTAAATAGATTGATAGAATATTCTGCAGATAGCAGGATGAAAATGTTTTTTTGGTTTAAAGAGGAAATTTGTATTTGATGAAAAACGGTAGCTGTGAATTACAGATGAATTACAGAAGCAGGTTAGCAAATAGCCTGGTTAAGAGTGGTTGTGAGTTGTCTTGATGAGTAGACATGATATTGTATATTTTGTAATAAGTTAGGAGATATGGGTGTCAATTCTCGTTTGGTCTTGGAGATGTATTCTTTATTGCCATTTAATTTTGAAATTTGACTTGTTGAGTTTTCTTAGTAGGTAAATAATTGGTTATTAGTCCAAAAAATGCGACTAAGAATGGATAGATTGTATTTAAATATGATTTTTTTTTTGTTTCATCATGTATGTCATATTATTTTGAATAATGTCTTCCTTTGACTTGGTTGATTGCCTTTATTTAATATGTGGGGGATAAAAATTGTCTTTAAAATGTTGGGGGGTATGATCTCCTGTTTTGACTTCGTTTCGGTTTGCTCATGAATTGTAATTTTATTTGAATTGCTTTGTTTATTGAATAGTATTTAGCCTCGTTTAAAATAAATTGTTATTGTTTTGCTTAGAGTAAAGAGTTGGTTTAGATCAATAAGACTAGCTCTTATTGAATAATTAATAGGATCTTTCGTTCAGAAAATGGTAAACAAACGACCGTGGACTAGGAAGAGAGACATATTCCCCTTGTGAGTAATATGTTGAAGTAAACATGAGTACCATGAACTTCGGCCTTGTACTTGCAGGAAGGCTGCTGCGTCACTCAGCATTAATGTTTGGAATATGAGGGGTTAGTTAAAGGGTGGTTGAAAAGGGAGTATATGTAGTTTAGAAACACATGAATTAAATGCCATGCTTGGACGACGGGTTTTATAATAGATGCTACACAAGTAAACGTTAGTAGAAATATATGGATCTGGGGGGTTGAAATAGGAGCTGCATTAAGTCAGCGTAAATTGAAAATACATGGATTGGATGCCATGTTATATTATGGGAGAAGAGTGGTTTAACTTATTGGCACGTGTTGGGTGTTCAGAGTAAACAAACGTGAGTAATGGTAATGAGGGGACGCTGTGGTAACAGCATAAATCATAATGTTTGGAGCTTGCGAAGGTATGTTAAAGGTAAAGAATAGATACTAATATGCTATAAACAGAGAAGAAAAAGGGCAGTAGTTGCTAGCTGATTTATAATCCTGACAGTAGAAGGGTGGTTTTAGATCGACGTAACTTTTGACAAGAACATTTAATATTAACAAAAAATGAAGATAATTGAAGATTAGCGGATTATATGATTTGGGGTTTTTGAAAACTTTATTTTATAAAGTTTTGAGATTGCATGAGAGGATAAATGGGATAATTGTGACTACTTCTTACTACTTTCTCTTTGGTGCGCACCAACCACCTTCCTGTCTATGCTGTGTTGTTGATGTTAGTGAGAGTATGATAAGTTGTAAAAATAAATAAGAAATCTTCAATTTTTAGTTAATCATAATTAGATCGATATTTTTTATAAAGCGCATTTCTTTGTGACGGGGATTGTAAGATGAGCTTTTGTAAAATATACTTACGCTATAATAATGTATGTGGCTAGCTATAAGATGAATTGTTGGGATAAAGGGATAGAGAGATAGAGAGGGGTGTATTAAATAAGAGTTCCGGTTTAGATTTTAGTTGAGACAGGTTTAAATTGTTCAGTGTAAAATATGTAAGCGGATTGCTAATGGTTTGAGGATGAAGTAATTTTGTGGGAGTGTTTAGTTAAGTGTTTTAGAAAGTCATAGAATTTGGAGTAAATGAGTTGTAAAACTAAGACTTTTCGGGGAAAAGTCTTGTTGAGGGTAGAGAGGAATATAACAGAGCATCTCTGTTAGGAGGTTTAATGGGTGGTGTGCAAAGGGGAAAAGACTAGTATACAAGGCACGGCTGATCATCCCGTTGGGATGTAACTAGGGACGCTCAAGCTGTGACGCGGGGGATAGGGATAGTTAGTTACCATCTGTACCTCGGGTCAGCAACACCTATTGTAATAACATCTGTCCAGAAAGTCATTGTATGCTGTTTTATATTCTACGATGTATTCAATTGAATAAATATTTGAAATACAGCTAAGACTTTGTCTCTGCTCTATAACATCAGCACTGTTATAGTTATTCTCAATCTTCTCGTCTTCACGTTAAACTGCTGACACTCTAGACTGTCAGTACTTAGTGGACCATGACCTGGCATAGGACCATGACATTCAGGAATGCCACATACAGCATTGTGGTTTAGTGTACAACAGTATAAATGGATCTACACCTGGGATCAGTGATGGGATGTGTCCCAATCTTATCCAGAACCCGTCTGATCAGGTCACGTTCACTAATTGCACCAGGCACAACAAGCAGATATCATATTCTTAAACCAGACAGAGCATGACATAACCGGAAAAGTCATGTAGGACACAAATGAGCTAGTACACCAACAACAAGGACATTAACGATGGTATGTGCACACAACAAGAGCCGAGGAATGTCTCCAACACCCACAGGTTATTCCTGTAATAACATGCAACATTTGATTAACTATTTTACATAATCACTGCAAGCACGTAGCGATAAACAATACATATTATTCAATGTCACGGATCCTGTTATTACCTTCCCCGCTGCATCATCAACCACAGCTGTGCTGCTGTTGTCATGAATCATCAACCATCCATGCTGTTTGAGATGATCATTCTCCACTATAATATTGTCCTGTCTAGGCCTGTCTAGGCCTTCTATGTGCTCCTGTGTACCTGCCCATAGGGTTCTCTATTTTGGTGGGAATATCACACATGAATTCTACACATCTCAGTGATGGGAGATTGGATCTGCCCTGATCCCCTGCAAGCCATTTAATGCGGCATACACATATACATGTACTGCAAGTCTTGTAGACCAATGGAGTGGGCTCACATAACCCTCTTCGCTCTCCAAGAGCATCAACTTCCGTGAATTTCCATGAATCCTGGAATCATCTATGTACTCTTGAAATTCTCATGGCTACATAAGACTGCTGTATACCATCCCATTATCAATATGCTACAACATAGCTCACCACCTACAATAATATTACGAGTTGACATCAACATTACCCACTGACATCAACATTACCCACTGACATCAACATTACCCACTGACATCAATATTACACAGATATCGATATGACACGATGACATCCATCAGTGCCACCCTAGGCTAACAACAGATGACGGTGCTTTACTTTCGGAAGGAACAGCAGATGTAAACTATCTTCCCTCTTCACCACTTCTCCTATTGCACAACAGCCATAAATACACAATCAGAAAACACACCTCTACACTGGCCACAATCAGCAAACAGGATGCAGCACAGACACCCTCTGTAAATTAGACATATATTGTGTGCTGCCAGGTGAGGATACCACCACAACATATTTTCCTGTAATAACTAAATCCACGCAGGTATACCATAACATAAGTACACATGCTCTTCTTCTTCTCATCTAAAGTTAAATACATTCACAACACACCTCCAGTCCATCATCATATCACCGATTGTGGATTGAACCACAATACAATCACATAATAATCTATCTGGCCTGTCCTTAGCCACACTATTTCCATGTAGCACACATACAATATTACATATTATTACTATACTCAATGTACCACCGCCACCAACATCGCCCACAATATCACATCAAAACACCAGAATTACAGCAACACAGCAGCCATCTACAGTATCCATACCCCATTTGCAAAACTGAAAACAAACATTACCAGTTCTACATCACCATCTCATCTTATCTCATCTCATCATGTTCCTCTTGTACCTTGCGGTGTCGAGGTGAAGTATAAACAGCGGGAGAGTGCCCGATTATGGGCTTCATGTATTGATATGCCCATGGACTCTGCTATTCCATCCTTCCATTGTTTCGTGGTAGGCCTCTTCCTCTGCTTCCAACTAGTATGTACATCATTGCTTGATTTGGCATACTGTTAGTTGGTAATATACTTACACGGAAAAACCATTTGACTTGCATCCTTCTAATAAATCTAGCGCTGCTTTAACCCCTCCCCACATTAGTCCTGATTTCTTCATTTCTGATGTTATCTCTTCTTGATACATTTAGTATTCTTCTCATGAATCTCATTTCTGTTTTTGTGATTTTTCATTTTTATTTTTCTGTCATTGTCCAGTTTTGTTATTGGTAGGAAGAAGTGTGTTGTAAAGCGCTTTCTCAATAACTATTGATACATGTTTGTTCTTTACTATTGGCGCCATTTGTCCAATAAGTTGGTTTACCTTATTGCATCTATTTTCGATCTCGTCTTCTGATCTGCCATTTGATGATATTATACTTCCTAGAACTAGGTACTAGACACTATTTACTTGTTTCAGGAGATAATCATTTAGATGAATTGTTGTTTTTTCTTCTTTAGTTATTGTCATTACTTCTGTTTTACTTGTGCTAATGTTTATGTTATGTTCCCTGCACATATTGTTTAGACTATTTATGTGGTCTTGTAATTCATCTTCTGATTTTGCTATTAGTGCTTGGTCATAAGAAAACATGAGTTCTCTAATGGTGTAATTTGCAGATAGTTCTTCTTCTGTGTTCTCGTCATGCGGTGTTCTTGCTATCTCTGTTTGGTTGGTTTCTTTACATATGTTGTCTATATAGGTTATGAACAAAAGAGGGAACAGGACACAACCATTGTCGTACTCCGGATCTAATGGTGAAGGGTTCTGAGTGTCCTCCAGTTGCTCTCGCTAATATTCACTGTTGTTGTATAGGCTTCTACATAGGTTTGTTAGTGGTGTACTCACTCCATATTATTTAAGGATTTCTCACAGCTTTTTTCTATCTACTCTATCAAATGCCTTTTCTTGGTCGACAAAGGCTAAGTTGCGTGTTTCATTAAATTCGATTGATTTTTCTATAAGTTGTCTAATAGCAAAATTGGAATCTGTGCATCCTTTGTTTTTCGCAAATCCAAGTTGTGTTTCGCTTGGCTGGGGTTCTAAAGTAGTTCGTAATCTTTTCTCAGGAATTTTGCAAAATATTTTCCCAGTATGACTCAAATGGGAAATGACTCTGTATTGTGTGTAGTCTCTTTTGCTGCCTTTGCTTTCCCAAATTGCGATAATTATGGCGTTTATCCAGTCTCGTGGTGTGTCTTGTTCGACCCAAACATGGTTGAATAGTCTATGTAGCCATGCTATTCCTACTTCTCTTGCTACTTTAATTAGTTTATTTGGTATTCCATGTTGTCCCGGTGATTTGTTCAATGGGGTTAATCTGACGGCTTCTATATTTTCTTCTTTGAGTATGTCTGGTTCTAAGTTCTTCGGTGGCATCTGTGTCGGTCGAATTCCTGTGACTTCTGATGGAATGTTGTGAAGTTGTTCGAAGTACTGCTTCCATCTTATTAGGATTTGCTTTTGTTCACTTATTGGGTCTCCATTTCGCTGTTAATTATTTCAGTTGGGTCAAAGGGTTCTCCTCTGGTTCTCACTGTACGTATCTTTTTGTAGAAGTTTCTGGTTTCCTCCTTATAGTTTTTATTGTGGGCTTCTCAATACTCCTTCCAGTCTTTTTGTTTTTCTCTCATTACTATTCCATTCAAATGTCGTATTCCTACTCAATAGTCTATGTTATCTCGTTCTGTTTGCTCTTCAACAACTTTTAATGTTTCCTTTTTTTGGTCTTTTACAGCTTTCTTTACCTCTGCTTTCCACCAACTTCTTATTTTCTTTATCCATGTTTTAAGTTTTTTCGTGGTTCCACATGTTAGTTTTGCAATATTTAAAATACTAGATGTAAACATCTCCCATTCTTCTTCCACTTTTTACTTTCTATAGGTAATTTTACAAAGATTTCAGTTAGTTCTTTTCCATAATTGTTCCTCACTGCCTCGTCCTTGAGGTTTTTAAGTTTACTGATTCGCATGGCATGTATTTTCCTGGTCCTTGATTTCTTTATTTTTCTTTTTTTTTGTTATTAGTTTTGTGTTTTTGTTTTGTTCTCAAGGATGTATTACTATGCCCACTCTGTGATGTCCTAGTCTTGCATTGAAGTCTCTGATAACTATGATGTTGTCCTGCTTCTCTATTTTATTTAGCACATCATGGATGTCTTTGTAGAATTCCTCGCATTCGTGTTCATTTTCGTTTGTATTACATGGTGTGTATATTTGATCATATGTTGTAATTGTTTCTTCTCACTGTTAGAATTTTTTCTGAAATATATTTTATTTCTAGTATTCCTCTTGCTAGCCGTGGTTCAATGACTATTCCCACACCGTGTCTTGTCTAGAGTATCGATACCCCATTTTCATCCGCCCATCATGTACCATGCTGATAAGCGTGGGCGGTCATGGTCTGTCATCTCACTCGATCACCAGAGTCATGGATCTGCTCCGTGTTCCGGTCTCCATCATGCCACGTGGCCAAGCCATCCAAGTAGTTACTTCTCGGCCTTCCCCTTGGTCTCGAAATCCCAGCGCTTGACACGTCTGGTACGAAAACTTCACTACCATGATGGATGTGGTTTTCCCTTTCGGGAAGGAAAATATACTACTCGGAGACTTTAACATTGACATCGACAAATCCAACATAATATGGGGAAATATAATTGCATCATATAATTTCCAACAAATAGTACAACAAGCTACTAGAGTAACAAAATCATCTTCAACACTCATAGATCTCATCTATGTAACTTGCTCAGACA
Organism: Cepaea nemoralis; assembly: GCA_014155875.1. NCBI lineage: Eukaryota > Metazoa > Mollusca > Gastropoda > Stylommatophora > Helicidae > Cepaea > Cepaea nemoralis. Next base: position 90,846 of record JACEFZ010002645.1, read on the forward strand.
ACATCATAGAATGCATCGTACCCAATTGTGCAATGAGCGATCACTACCCAATATGCTGCACGTGGTCTAAACAAGGAATTAAACCTCCTAAACGTAAACACATAAGCGTAAGATATAGAAGTTACAAAAATTTCAAACAGAACGAATTTTTACAGGACTCGCTCAGTTCACCCCAAGACAATGTTTATCAACTTCCTGACCCGGATAATGCTCTGGAATTCTGGATGAAGACCCTTATTGAAGTGTTTAATAGACATGTGCCAATCAAGGACTTTCGAGTAAACCATCACGTCAAACTACCTTGGGTTACCCAGGAAATACTTGAAATTATGAGAGACAGAGATAAAGCACATAAAAAGCGGGATCTCAGCACACACCATATTCTTAGAAACAAAGTTCAATATACCATACGAAGGGAAAAGAAACAATACTTTAAGAATTTAGTAATGGGTAAAACTAAATAATAAGGATATATGGAAGGCAATTAGCAAATTGACAAACAACTATAACTTCCCAAGTTTTTTACCATCAAATCATATTACATGCGACCAATTCGGCATTTTTTTTTTTTTCAAACTGACGTAGACCAATTGAAGGCTTCATTACCAAATTATCCTTGGAACTTAATTTTACTGTCATCGTTTTGCGAGAACAGATGTTCCCGGGATATTCTTTCCGACATACCGCTAATGACAATCACTGAAGTATTCACTTACCTCAGTAACCTAAAAACACACAACCTTATCTAGGTTAGATGGAATCAGCAACCCGATTCTCCGTCACTAACCTATGTAAATAATCTGTGTCTCACCTAAAGGCCTCTTTCCATCAGCACTTAAAATCGCTAAAGTGTACCCTCTTCTTAAATCTGGTTCATTGGACAATGGTCTTCCTAACAATTATAGACCAATTTCCTTACTAGCATCACTATCTAACCCACTAGAACAACACATCCATAAATTAACATTAGAGTAGTTATTACACAACAACTTATTGCTGACAGTCAATCAGGATTTCGACCAAAATATGCTTGCCATACGGCCCTAACAAACATGATAGAAAATTGGCACTAGAATATAAACACCAACAGTCTATGTGGATCTATGTTTATTGATTTCAGAAAAGCATTTGGTGTGTAAGCAACGTTATTTAAATTAAAAAACTAGAGACAATGAAAATTGGCCCTAATGTAGTCACTCTAATAACATCTTTTCTATCAAACAGAAAGCAAGTAGTATCACACATTAAATTTCTGTCTCAAACCACTACCTTCAATATTGGAGTACCGCAAGGTTCTGTTCTTGGCCCTCTATTATTTTACATATATATTAACGATCTACCTTTGCATCTGTCGTCGTCCTGCGATCAATTTGCAGACGACTGAATAGTGTATACAAACGCTGAAAACTGTAATTTGCTGAAGTCGTCTTTGCAACAAGAATTAAATAATGTAGTTAGGTGGAACTATGCAAACCGTATGCAAATTAACATTACTAAAACAAAATCAATGTTATTAACAACCAGACAAAGACTTCAAACTCTAACTTCACACACATCACTTCAACTTAGCATCGATAACATGCCAGTAGAAAGTGTAATTGAGCAAACAACATTAGGCCTAATCATTGACAAAAACCTAACCCATGATCAAGCGCTCATTAATCAAACAGCGAAAAACGTCTACCAACTCGCTACAATTAGAAATTCTCTTGATGAGTACACAAGAAAAATATTCTATACTTCTCACATACAGACACATTTAAACTACTGCACTACAATCTGGGACGGTTGCTCTAATTCAAGCATCAAGCGACTTTACTCACTCTGGGAAAGGGCAATGAGTTTAATTTTTAACAAACATTTATCTGACAATCCTAGCCTGCATAAACGCCTCCAGTAACTACCACTCTGCAAACCTTGCTTTTCAATAAGGCCAAACTAATTAACAAAATCCTACATCGGAATGCCTCAAATTACCTTTGGCCATTATTTAAATACAATGCTAGACACAGTAAACGATTAAATGTATTACACATTGCGAAGCCTAGCATTGACCGATACAAAAGAAGCTTAACGTACTCTGCAGCTCAGCTGTGGAACAATCTTCCACAAGAAATCAAAGACACCACCAATCCCTCTACATATATTTTTTTTTTCCCCGCGTTTCCATCCTGTTTCAGGATATTGCGGTCAACATCAGCATCTTTCAGCTGTATGTTGATTCCTAGGCTAGATTACGCTCATCAGCACGCCACGACTTTCTGAGCGACCTGCTCCATACTCTCATAAGTCACTTTTGCGATTCGAACCACTGCTAATTCTCCTCGCGTCACGTGACGAGAGTATTCGGGGTTAGCGGAGAAAGCTACTAACTCCTCGGCCACGGAGCCGGCATCCCTCTACATATAATCGCAATTTATTCGAACACTATCTCAGTACGGATTACCTTCCCGCTTAATAACAGAAATAATAATAATAACAAAACCCTAGTGTAACAGCCAGCCCCCTTTTGGTAGGCCAGTATATTCCACATGGCTAATAACAAGTGTCACACCATTATCTAATATTATTGTGTCGTGTAGTTTTGATGTTCGCATTTTGCCCATGCCTTTATAATGCATATCTTTTATATTGCTGCTGTTCTCTGTTAACCTTGAATAATGTATGAATGAAATAATGTATGAAATAGACTGATAGAAGTGCAGAATGTTAGACGGGTCTGCGTGCCCAATTCTTAATCCTTTGAAAATATAGTTTGTTCATTCGTTCATTCTCTTCCCTTCGATCTTGCCAGTCGTCACTAAGTTCTCCAAGTAATTTCCTTTATAACATGCCCAGACACTTTTGACTGTCTACGTCTAATGTCTCTAACCAGTTTACGATCTTCATTTGTTTCTTGAAGGACTTGTTCATTGGTTTTTCTGTCTGTCCATGATATTCTTTGCATATTCCTGAGAAACCACATTTCCACAGCCATCAGATGTCTTTCAGCTTGACTGCTCATTGTCCACGCCTCACATCCATACAGAAGTACAGGTTCTATGTAGCACTTCAACACTCTTTTTTCTCGTTTCAATTGATATTATTTTATTGATCAGTATGTTTTTCATCTTGCAAAAAGCTACCTTCGCAACGGCAATTCTTGTTCTAATATCTTCAAGGCATCTCCTATAAGATGTTATGACTATTCCGAGATAAGTTTATCGATTTACTTGCTTAAGAATAAGCTCATTTACTCGTATATCACATTGTGGTATTTCCTTCCTCCCAGTGACGACCATATTCTGTTTCTTCTTAATATTCAGTTCTACCGCTAGTCGTTCACTGTGTGCAGAAACCGCATCTACTAAATTGTGCAGGTTCTGTATAAAAAATACCCTAGTTGCCACACTGTAAACAAACATTACCAGTTCTACATCATCATCATCGTTATAATTATCATCATCATTATAATCTATGGGACAATGTCCATCAATGTAATGGCCAACACAGTATCAACATCCATGATTCTGACTAATATTTACCACCATAAAAATGACAGCCCCAAGGATACCTGCCTCTGTTCGCACTGCGATCTCTGTGTCAGTAAATCCAACAACTTACAACAATAGACACCATCGTAGGGAAGCATCATTTTTCCTGAATCATCACTGGATAACGCCGGTGCTTGGGTTCTCATTACCCACCTATCAGCCTGCAGAATAGCACTTGCCCCTATATCTGTAGAAAGTTAACTTCAAGCTGCTGTCAGCAGATCGGCTAACACAATCCTAGATTGACGAGACAACACTGCAATCGAACGGCGATGGGGTCCCATTTTAACCTTGGCCCTTATTGGGGGAAATATGTTTTTAGAATCCCATTCAATAATCAGTACAGAGCACGTTATGTTCCCGGCCTAACTAGACCAATACTACATGCTAACTCTAGGTTATAATAAAACATTACACACCATGACAGTCCTGCACACATATTCAAGGACAGCAACCTTGTGTGAGACTACCCGTCTCGGTGTACATGTTTCAGCACATATGTATCATGTTTATGGTACACTGGAGCCTATCTTGACTTGATCATACTTCAGAATTTGCGTCCATCTGTGAATGGATGTTGTTTTGGAGGGTCCTTCACTCGCTGGTTCTTGTTTCGTAACCCCCTCCATTCGTGATTACAACAATCGGAGAAGCTCTAAAATGGCGGGACCCCCTACTTATAGTCCCGCCCAGGATAGTATCGCATTATTCTCTTATTTTTACATTGTGAAAGTGTAAATTTGTGGGACATTATTATATACGCATTCGGACACTATCAGTGACTTTGGTTGTTTTTACAGTGATAGAAACCTGGCCGCGGAGCAGGCACGACCGGAGACTTCTGATCGTCAGATGGTGTCCCCCTTACCTGTGTGTATCGGCCCTTTATTATTATGACAGTCTGTGGCGGTCATGACTCCGTGAATCTGTCTCCTGCAGTAGTTTCCAACCATGTGTCGAGAGTTCCGCTGTCTTCGTGCTTTGTGTAGGCTTCGTGCTTATCCCACAACTGAGAACTGTGCCTACTCCCAAGCCGCCATTCCCACGTGCACCGGGTGCTTCGAGCCCTCATACATCTTTTAGAACCGTTGGCAGTGGGAAGCCAGGTTCTTCCTCGACTGTTCGCTTCAGTCGTGGCTTCCACACTGGCGGTTCGCTTTGCACTGGTACACGTCTTTGCCGACATGTGACATTCTTCCTACCCTGTTCATGGCTCACATGGCCGCACTCCAGGACGCCACTAATCGCCAGAAAAGCAGCTCTTCCTCCGGGCTACTTCGTTTTGGGTATGGGCGCCTCATAGGAAAGAAATGGGAACATATTTCAGCCAAAGTATAATCCATTGTAACCACTCCATATGATATATAACTCTGCACTATGTTCTTGACGATATGAAGCGAAATGTGCTAGGCAATAAATCGTAGAAACTTTTGATTGCGGCTTATGTGGTTAAATTAACAAAGGAAATACATTGTTTTGAAGCGGATGTTTCTCCATGAATGTCTGAACTGTATAATTTTTCAACAGGGCTTGCGAGCAAGGTTTGATCAAGACACACAAGACCGGCTGATCTTTGTATCAAAAGTTCCCGGAGTAGAGCGGTACTTTATCAATGGATATGACGCGGTCGCAATGGCTAGGTAAGTGCACGCATTGTGATGAGTTAGCATAGACCAGTGCATCGATTTGTTTGTGAGAGTTGTACATACTACATTACAGAATATAAAAGTGAGGTTTTTACATACTCCATTACTGAAAATGTCGGTGATATATTTACATGCTACATTACAGAATATGGCTGTGAGAGTTGTACACTTTACATTATAGCATATGTCTGTGAGAGTTGCACACTTTCAATTATAGTAAACTAGCTGCCCGGCCCGGCTTCGCCCAGGCTCTGGCGGGGATGTATGTATGTATGTATGTATGTATGTATGTATGTATGTATGTATGTATGTATGTATGTATGTATGTATGTATGTATGTATGTATGTATGTATGTATGTATGTATGTATGTGTGTATGTGTGTGTGTGTGTGTGCGTGCGTGCGTGCGTGTGTCTGTCTGTCTGTCTGTCTGTCTGTCTGTCTGTCTGTCTGCTTGTCTGTCTGTCTGACCCGGCCCGGCTTCGCCCAGCTCCTGGTGGGGAGCATCTCATTTAATTCATTACAAGTAGTCATATAAGCTCCCGTTTCCGACTATCTGTCTGTCTGTCTGTCTGTTTGTCTGTCTGTCTGTCTGTCCGACCCGGCCCGACTTCGCGCAGGCCCTGGTGGGGAGCATCTCATTTAATTCATATAAGTAGTCATATAAGCTCCCGTTCCCGATCGATCTATCTATCTATATGTCTGTCTGTCTGTCTGTCTGTCTGTCTGTCTGTCTGTCTGTCTGTCTGTCTGTCTGTCTGTCTGTCTGTCTGTCTGTCTGTCTGTCTGTCTGTCTGTCTGTCTGTCTGTCTGTCTGTCTGTCTGTCTGTCTGTCTGTCTGTCTGTGTATGTATGTTCGGCCCGAACATAACAATAAAATATAGATAGAATAGAAGAATAGATAGAAAATATGATTGGAAGAGATCTATCTAAATAAACTTGGCTACCGTTCCCGACTATCTGTCTGTCAGTCTGTCTATCTGTCTGTCTATCTGTCTGTCTGACCTGGCCCGGCTGCACCCAGTCCCTGGTGGTGAGCATCTCATTTAATTCATCGTCAATCAACTCATTTAATCTATAGCTAGGGGACTTAACTTACGATATAACAATGCTACTAAAAGTTATATCCCTTTTTTATATTTTTTTATATTTTCTTATGTTCAGTCATGTAATTACAAAATTAAATTTTAGGAAGGTAATAGCTGATAGCTGATAGATACAACTATAACAGTTGGTTGCACAGGAATGAAAGGAAAACGCGTAGAAAATTTCATCTCAATCGGATGGACCGTTCGCGAACGCATAAAGGACGGATCCACATACATCCATACATACATACATACAACGATTTTTATAGATATAGATGTCTGTGACAGCTGTACACGTTACATTATAGAATATGTTTGGCAGAGTAGTACACAATACGTTATAATACATGTTTGTGAGGACTTACGGTCAAGATGACCGAGGACGTTGTGTTGGTTTTTTAACCACTTATTTTTATTCACATAGGAGATAGATTGTTTCATCTCTTGCGTGTAATTTGTGCGCCTGGATGTAAATCAGTAGTTTTCTCATTTTTACTAAAGATATTCGCCGGTGCTAGGGAGTTCGTGCATCTGAGCGAATCCATCATTGAGTGTGTTTTTGCAGCATGTGGGTTACTGTGTTGTGTGTTTTTTTTTTAATCAAAAGGACCAGCGTTTGTACCTCGCACAGAGGGCAAACAAACTCCAAGATGGGGTTGGGGTAAACGATAAGGCAATCGTGCAGAAGCGAGACGATACAGGCTCAGATATGTCCGTCTGTGTCTCAATAATAATAATATTCTATTTTGAAATTTTGCAACGCCGCGGAGCAGACACGGCAGTGGGCCTCGGATCGTCAGAAGTCTACCCCCCTCCCCAAGTACTTAACACTGTTGTACTCTTGATACTCTCTGGGGGAGGTCCGGTCTGGGTCAAGACTCCTGGCGTCTAGTCCCTGCTGTGGAGACATTTGGTCACATTCGTTGTCCCTGTTGTTGTTCTTGTCTCATCGCTGTTAACATGTCAACTCTCAAGCCTCCCCTCCCTCGGTGGGGAGAGTCCGTGCAGCCTGTGCTTGCTTCTTAGCACTGTGGTCGTGAGGAACCAGCTTCTTCCCCAGACACGGCTTCTATCGCCTTTACTCGTCTCCGTTGCCGTGTTACTTCCTCGTGCCCCGTTCACGCGCCGCACTCTACTAGGATGGATAGGACACTTTAGGTGGATGGATGATGTTTGGTGAATTACATGATTGATACAGGCATTGATAATGCACATTGGGAGCAAGTCGCCGCTGAACGTGTTGCATGGAGGGCAAATAAACATAAATCGAATAAAGACAAAGGAGAAAATAATTGCAGATAAAGCACACATCGAGTATGTGACACGTGAGATGGTGCATGATGATGAAAATGAAAATGACCATGTGTTCACATGCATCCACTATGGACGAACATTTACAGCGCGAGTTGGCGTTATCAGTCACATTCGCCACCGCCATGGGTTGTAGTTATTAAGCCTTTTTTAAGCACAATGTAACAAACTATCATCTGTCAAGACATCAAGGTGCCAATGAATGCAGCGCAAAACAGCCAGTCCAGTTCTGGAATTAATGGCGTACTGGAACAATATTGGTGTGCTTCAGGAGGCGAGAGTTGGTGTTAATTCAATTCATATACCGGCTTCCAATGTGTTTACAACAGGCGAAATCTGGTAATTGCGATTCTTTATTCGAGACAGCATAGTGGTTCCAGAAATGCGCTTGTTTATGTGGGACAGCGACGAGATACAAAACAGGCTGCCAGAGTTCAATTCAGTCAACCATTCGTGTTGGTTAATGTTTATGCTTGCAGTGCAATTGTGGATTCCGAGAGGTGGCAGTGCTTTATTGGCATATTATGTTTCTGTGGAGATTTCAAAGCTAAAGGCAGATTACGGGGGAACATTTCTTCCAACACATAGGGTAAGGAGCTCGAGGCCGCACTGAAACCATCGATCTTGTTTGTATCAACATTAGCTGTGTCACCAGAACAGCAAGTCGACCAGGTGACGAGACAGTGTTATTGACCTGGAAATGGTTTCTCCTTCACTCACTACATTGTGTCGACGGGGCGTCCTAGGGTACCATAACAACGACCATCACCCTCGCATCATTTTGGTGAAGAAATGAAGAACAAAGCGGTACAAGTCAAAGGTCAAGACTTTCAAGTAAGACAGTAAAGATCAAAATGTGGTTAGTGAAATAAGACGCGACAAGCGCCATAAATCAACATTGCATGAACAAAAATCTAGGAGCAAGCCTCTTGGCGGAATTTTTGAGGTGGGAAAAGCCTGGGTGGATATGCGTGGTGCAGTAAGAAAATGGCAAGAAGGCCAAAAGGAACAGAGTCTGCCCAGTCTAATCGTATCTTCCAAATGGAAAGAGACATGGACACAAATATTAGCTGTTTAAAAACACAAACGAACAAAGAAACAAACAACAACAAAAAAAAATACTTGTTAAAGTGGTAAGAGGTGAACAATGGTCAGAGATGTGTCAAAAAATAAGGAAAGACAAGTCATTGAAATTGTTCTGGCGACCACATAAACGTATGAACGGTGTAGTCAAGAATAATTATATCTCTGACTTCCAAGATGCTGACCTTATCTAGCAGATGACTGACGAGAAACATCAACAATGCCCTTTTAGTACGATATCTAGAGCAGAGCAGCAAGACATGCATGAGACGACGACACTTTGCCAAGACGGTTACCTCAGATAGGTGTTAAGTCCCAGAAAATTTCAGAAGAAGGACAGTGACAGTGAAAGAGGTCAAGGCTGTGCTACGACGAACAAAAACAGCGCACCAGGACCATCTGGTGTAAGATATGATGACATTAGTATGTGTACCGGTAAAGAGTGTGAGGAACTAGCACATATGTATAACAACAGTATAGGTAGTGCCAGAATCAAGGAGGAGTGGTTACACAGCTGTCTGATTCTCTTGCCAAATCCTGGCAAAGACCACACAAGAAATACAGGGTTATCGGATAATCAACATGCAACATGCTATAAGCAAGCTTCTGGAGAGGTTAATTGGCAGAACAATATCAAACCAGCTATAGCAGCTTTGTGTTTTTCCACATACCATTGGCGGGTACAGTCCAAACAGAAAAATCTGGACCAACGCAGCAGTTTTTGTCCATTGTGTGTATGAAGGTTTCCACTCAAGCATTGAAACATATGTTGCAGCGACTGATCTTGAAGATACATACAACAGAGTACCATTGGATTTCTTAACAGTTCAGCTTCAACCCTAGATAAGTCAATTCCTTCTTAACTGTGTCTCTGCAGCCCTTTTCCGAAAGTAGTTGTTAGATGTGGCAGTTGGAATTCTGAACCAACAACAATATATCCTAGCCTTTCACAAGGATCACCATTGTCTCCTGTGCTGTTCAGTCACTGTGAGAATCATCTGTGAGCAGACCACATGACTGGGGAAGTCTTTGTAGTAAGCCGACCATGTGTTAGTGTATCGTCACGGTAAGGATAGAGATCGGGTTGCTGTGGATCTACAAAAAGAACTAAATTGCATAAGTATTTGGTATGTTGAAGCCAGTGCAGTGGTCACCCAACCAAGGCAGCATATACATGGTTCACTTTGAATAACCATATTGTCAACAATCCAACGCTAACTGTAATCTGTCCTCAGAGACTGTTTATAGAAGGCATTCAATGAGATAGGATTCGACTTAAACCTTGCTTATACTGAGCACATACACAGGTGACAACAAAGGTCAAACGAAATGTGGCTGCGATAGGGGTGATGGCGGCAGCAAACTGTGAGCAGCGCCATCTATGTCTTCTTTACAAGGGTTTAGTTTATTCTATTGATGAATATGCGATGGGGATCCTGACTCTTAGCTATTAGCAGATGGAAAGAATGGACAGGATACAGAACGAAGTTATGCGTACTATACTTAGATGTACAAGAGATACATCATGCTGGGCGATGCGCTTCCTTCTTGCTTTCCAACCATAGGGAACAGAATACAAATGTGCCGAGCACAAGCCAATCTCGGAGTCAATACAAAAAAACGCACAACATCCACCACACAGTGAAATTAAGAAGGTAAAACGCATCATGTTGAAAAGAGGAAAGTCTTGGATGGATGGATCTGTAGACATTCTTTAACACGTGTGTTCACTTGAGGACTTGGAAACTGGCGTTGAGTGGGTACAAGTACCAACAAAGTTATGTATCTTCTTTTCCGTTTTCACCAAAGGGGGCCCCTATTAACAAAATTGTGTGAATAGTACGAGCCCCTATATACAAAAATGTGTGACTGGTCACGTGATTATTCGGCACAAAATTTTGTGAATAGTACTAGCGCCTATTCAAAAAAATTTGAAGAAGACTATTATTCTCTCATCTTGTCTGTTTTTTTTTTTTTTTTTTGTAAGTTATTTTTCTTCAAACCTCACAAAGACAATATTTGTCGACAAAGACACACTCTACGTACAGTCATATTAATTTTATTTCCAAAACAAGCAACCAGAAAATCGCTTAGAAGCCCTGGAGATGTAGATATACAGACGAATATGTCGTATTTCATGGAAACAAAAACAATCAAAGGCAGGGATTCTAGAGAAACTGGGAATGAAGAGAGAGTTGATGGAAGAAATCAAGAGGAGGCAAGTGAAATATTTCGGCCATGTTAAAAGACATGATACTCTTATAAAAGCCTTACTGGAGGGCAAGGTTGAGGGCAAGCAAGCAAGAGGTAGACAACGAAACAAGTTGGAAGATAGCATCAGGAGATGGGCGAACATCAGCCTGACAGAATGTACAGTCAAGGCAAGAGACAGACAGTGTTGGAGTTCCATTGCAGCCAGCCTTCATTGTGGAGACGGCACTTGATTGATTGAATAAAGATTTAAAAAATAAAAATTTAAATAAAAATGCTAGCGGGGAGTCGAACCTCATTCTCCCGCGTGACAGGCGCAGATACTAACCACTACACTACCGAGAACACAATGATTGATTATGTGGTTGTTTCGGGAGTTGAAATTTAAAAATTGAGCACAACCCACTACTGGCAACGCCGACCGCATTCTGGTATGAACCTAAGGCCCATCCACGTCAATATGGAAGCACTATACTCGAGTTTCGCCCTCATTTGAGCTTGTCAGCTCGGTCAGGGATATGCACTACTGACGAGCTCAAATGAGGGCGAAACTCGAGTATAGTGCTTCCATATTGACGTGGATGGGCCTTAGGTTCATACCAGAATGCGATCGGCGTTGCCAGTAGTGGGTTGTGCTCAATATTTAAACACAATGATTGTTCCACAAACATTAATAATGTAGTCAAAAGGAAGTAGACATCACGTGACCAGCCGAATAATCACGTGATCAGCCACAAATGTTTGTGTATAGCGGCTCGTACTATTCACTAAATGTTGTGTATAGTCACTCCGTTCAACAAACTAGTTAGAAATATTCAGACAAGAAAATTCGCCTGCTGTGGAGGCTTTGATCTTTTATAATTCTTTAGATGGCGATGCAGTCATTTACATAAATTGGGTAGTAGTTCGATGCGTGAAAGGTTCACGAGCATTTTCAACGCAGGCTGGATGGAGATTTGTGAAGGAAGACTCTGGTACTGTTGCTATGACCACGTATAATCTGATTTTGGAAGTTATGGCAGTAAGTAAAGCTATAAAATGACCCCAGACACAGATCTTCACTCGGGAATGCTTCCTTAGTGACTCAATGAGTATGCTCAATAAGATAGAGATGGGATGGGTCCTAAGACAGTGTTTTGGTTTTCATTAGTTCGGTCGTGGCCGGCAAAGAAGTTTCATCTTCTTGCTAGGTTATGCCGGTGTACAAGGAAATGGGTGAGCTGACTGATTTGCAGGTGGAGAGAGGACGAGCCATAGACCACGCTGATATACTGAATGCTCTATGAGAAGTAAAACGTTTCCGAGAACCAAGTGTTAACTGTGAATACACAACCATGGTCTGACTGTGAGAAAAGCAAGTATGATCTAGAGATCCTATTTCACGATGTGGATGATCAATAGGAAATGTTCAAGAATTTCATCAATGTGGCTGCAGAAACAACTATTCCAAAATTAAGGAAAATGGGTCGTAAGAATTGATGACTGAAGACGTTTTACAGCTACTGGAAACAAGAAAACGCAACAAACATAATCCTGACAAATAGGAAGAGATTCATAGAAAAATCAGGGCATTATGTAAGGAAGCGAAAGAAGATGGTAAGATCAAAACTGCATAGCAATTTGAAAACAACACAACAGTTAAAAAATATCAAATTAATGCACGAAAGAATTCTTTATCTTACTAATAAACGAATACGTACATCAACAGGATGCTTAAAAACAAAAATCGGAAAAATCATAATAGAAAAAGATAAGAATTTACATGTGTCATCAGGTTATGTGGGGGAAAAACAAACTTTATGCCAATACCAGATGTAACAAAATAACCCAGCACACGTGCCTTCACACTGGGGAATTTCCTATCGAGCGGCGCTAGGCGAGTGGTCTCCCGTCCATGCTAATAATATCCTGGGCAACCCCGTCTAAATTCGTCTCTTCTGGGCGTTTCTAGAAACGCCGAGAGAAATGATCGGTCGTGTGTACGAGATGTCCCTAGTCACGTGGGACATCTCGCAAAATGTTAATCTCGGGAATTTGGTGGTCTTCGTGAGACAGTAGAAATTCTTGGGGCGAGTGGACTTCGAAACGCCACTTGTTAACTTCGTTTGTCTCAGTTGCCAGCTTCCAGTCAACACAGGCGGTCGCAATGTCAGACCTGTAGAATTGATGTCTTCAAGGCGTGCCAGAGCCCGACTGCCGTACAGCTGATATTTGCAGTGCCTCTAGATATAAGGTAATTGAAATATGTAGTTAGAATTTGTTCTAAACGCTCCGCAATCCTCTAAATAACGTTTACTGGCACGCGAAGTTCTCCGTTTGATATCATGAATAATTAATTTGATTTACTAATCGGCCAATTGTGAATCTAGGAAAGAAGTCTAATGTTGCTACATGTGTTTCCCAACTAGCACACTTTACGTGTGTAGATTAGATTTACCTCTAAGTCCTTTAGCAGGCGCTGTATAGGGAAATAAACATAATCTTGGTATGTTTCTAATATTCACATTTATTTGTTAGAGTATATAATAGCGAGGGAAGTGTCACTGCTATTTGTGAGTGTACTTTTGTCAATCTAGTAACTGAGTTCGCAACATTTGTGTTGACCCACTTGTATATTAATTGAATAGCTAGATAGTACTGTGATATATGCTGTAGTTACCTAGCAATGTGTTATATGCTTTAGTTAACTAGTAATGCGATATATGCTGTGGCGAGTTAATAAGGTGATGTACGAATTAGCTAGCTAGTGGTGTGGCAAATGCTTTTTGATAGCTAGTAGTGTGTGATATGCTTAGCTAGATGAAGCTATGTTATTTCAAGGAACCAAGGTGTTGTGTGATTTCCATATGGATGTGCAGGGAAATTATTGCTGTGATAAGGCAACAGTACTGTTACTCTTTCTATATAGGGAGTGGCTTGTAGTTACAATGATTATGGTAAGTTATTTATGGTCTGTGGAGTGGCGATGCTATTACTACTTGCTAAATCCGATTGACCAACCGATGGTGAAACGATGCGTCGTAAACGAGGGCGTTTGCGTTTGTACCGAACCGAGATTCGAACGAGGCGTTTAATGAATTGCACTACTCCTTTTTGTAAACCCGATCCTGTTAGTGGGGGGTCATATCTATTGGGGAAGGGTTTACATAATAGGGCGATGCTACACTTACAGGGAGACCAGGGGGGTTTATGGGATGAGTTGCTGGGTGTTATTCTAAATTGGATGTCGTGGCATAACACGCTACGGAAGCCGTCAAATCTTTGTCCACAGCTTATCTGGGGAAAGACAAAGGGCGTGGATTGCAATCAATATGGGATAGACCTGTGCAGTCTTGACCTTCAAGATGAGGGGATCACCAAGAGACGTTCAGTCTGTTATGGGCGGAGATCCCAGAACCAAAGCGTTGCATTGTTATTTAGTTTATTAATACTATTACGTTATTAATGAATTATGATTTAATTAATTAATGGGCGAAGTAATTAATTAATTGTTGAGTTATGATGTTGAGGAGAGATGGTCCAGCTGGACACCTCCCAAGTTTAATAAAACCATTACACTGAATTAGGGAGCAGGTGTATTATTAAGTTGCAGATGGAGGATAAATGGAGAAAGGAGATAGCACCAGGTAGTAAACTCCTATAACCAGTGTCAGAAGACTACACCGGTTCTTTCGGGACAGATGGTGTCCCAGCCGAGATATTCGACTAGCTGATGCTCACTGATCACCCTTATGCATACACATCTTTGCCAGGATAGATGATCATATATACCATGTTGTTAGGTTATATATAAATAATTATGATGTGTTTAATGATGTTTATGTGCATGTAAGTTGCCGTTGTAACCGAATGCTTTCACCGACCTCCTTGTTTTCAGGATTTGTTTTGTTTGCTGACGATTCTGAAATACCGCTATGAAATTCATATGGATCAGCTCGCTCCAGTGCAAATCATTATGATGGATTGTGGCTATACTGGGAGTGGTTCTATGATCATGCATATACCAGAGAGTCAATGCATACGAGACACGGGAGTGATGAGTGATCTAACGGTGTGTTTAACCAGGGAAAATTGTGAGTAGTCTGACGATTGAGGTTGAGTGATCCAAATGGGATTTGCAGCTGATGCGTCTAATAAGGACTAACGTCTATAAGGTATTCAGATACACTCATATTAATTACTCCGTGTGATGAGTATGCTAATTGATGATATATATTCCAAGGGAGTATGCTGAAGTGACTTGTTGTTAATCTTCAACACATATGGCAAGTATTCAAATGTTTCAGACCCAGCCCGGTCTTAGTGATGTTGACAGGGTAGAGAGTTATCCAGCTTCAAGGTTACACCACCAGTCTAAACATCTTGACAACATTGAATTTGACCGGAGTTATGCAACTCCAATTGTAGTCTTTATTTGCGAGGAACTCAGGAACACTGTTTTGGTAGATAGCTACCACACTTCAAGTTAGGTTCTTGAGAACAGTCCAAAGACATGCTAGTGTTGGAGCTACCACGCTTCTATTGAGTGCTGTTGATTACATCATTCCAGTGACTGTATCTTGCTGAAGAGTTAGTCTTGCTCTAAAGTGGTTAACATCAGAGAGGACGCCTGGAATCCAAGAGTCCCCGATTACGTCACCGGGTTACGACATCAAGTCAGTGTATTGCAGTATCAGTCAGACATCAGGCAAGAGCATGGCTGTCCCGAACTCTTACTCCAGGTGAACTTGGAAGACGTCGTCAGTGTCGACACGGTAGAGGTCTACAGTACATGAAATTGGCCGGGTGAGTTCACAAAAACGACTGGACACAAGCACGAACTGAGATCACACTTTACATGATGAAAGACCTATCATGATTATACCTTCTCACCTCTCTACTTCAGAGATGTACATAGCCATTCTTTTATCCAGACTTTTCCGCTATCCCACTCTGAATTTACTTAGAGTTATTTTGAAATTAAACTTTGATTTTGTCATCATGCCTTTGAGTGAGGATACGACTGTTGTCTTGTCCGAGCCCCCTGTGAGTGGGTATCCATAGGTGGGAAGGGAAGAGCAGGTGTGCCGGCTCGTAGAGGGCCTAGTAGACGGAAAGTCCTCCGGAGGTGGTCGGAGCAAGTGCGGGGGATATATCTAAGTGTACATTACCTGTCCAAGCCCCAGGGGCCTTGTTACACCACAGAACAGTATGATATTCGAAATAATAATGAAGGACTATGGAATTTAAAGATGGAGGTTCAGACATCTCTTAACCAGATGAAACATGATATGATCCACGGTTCAGACAATATCACAACATAAATTGTCAATGCCTTAGAAGAATATGAAACAGACAAAGTTACCAGATTGCTGAACACAATATATGATACTGGAGATATATCTCGTGAATTATTTAATTCTATATTTATTGTAATCCCAAAGAAATAAGGAGCCTTGGAATGTGTTAAACATTGAGCAATTAGTATAATGAGCCACATCACGAAAATTTTGCTAAGAATTATCATGCAAAGAGTTAGTAAGAAAAATACATCTCGAAATGGGAGAAGAACAATGTGGGTTTGTAGAAGGCAAATGTACAATTAATGTTGTGATTATTCTGAGGAAATTAACTGAAAGCTCCATATTGGCTGGCTCTGCAGAACCTGGTGGAGTATTGATACATGACAAGGCAGATGTGGTTGCGGCCTTGTGGGAGCACGTGCACACCTCGGAGGAGCAAATGGATTACCATGGTCTGGCAAGAATGAGACAGCGAGGAGTGACGAGGGGATCTGGCTGACGCTCAACGCTCAGAGGAAAGGCGAGACGGACTTATAATCAGATTGCTACAGGTACTATTAGTGTTGGAACTCTTCGCTGGCTACTGAGGATGGGGACGGAGCACTTATGGGAATACCCCGAATGCAGTGATGTCGATTCCTAAATCAATCAATCAATCAATCACATATCTCAATACGTATTGTAACATCAACATGGATAGCTTACACATCTCCGAACTTATGGTAACTCCAACTTACATATCACGACAATTAATTTTACTCCATCTTACATGACGTATATAACTTATATACCTCCACACTTATGGCTACTCCAACTTAAATATCTCAACATATATGGTAACTGCAACTTACATAACTTAAATATCTCAGCATATATGGTAACTCCAACTTACATAACTTAAATATCTCAACATATATGGTAACTGTAACTTACCTAACTTAAATATCTCAACATATATGGTAACTCCAACTTACATAACTTAAATAACTCAACATATATGGTAACTCCAACTTACATAACTTAAATATCTCAACATATATGGTAACTCCAACTTACATAATTTAAATACCTCAACATATATGGTAACTCCAACTTACATAACTTAAATATCTCAACATATATGGTAACTCCAACTTACATAATTTAAATACTTCAACATATATGGTAACTCCAACTTACATAACTTAAATAACTCAACATATATTGAAACTCCAACTTACATAACTTAAATATCTCAACATATATGGTAACTGTAACTTACCTAACTTAAATATCTCACCATATATGGTAACTCCAACTTACATAACTTAAATAACTCAACATATATGGTAACTCCAACTTACATAACTTAAATATCTCAACATATATGGTAACTCCAACTTACATAATTTAAATACCTCAACATATATGGTAACTCCAACTTACATAACTTAAATATCTCAACATATATGGTAACTCCAACTTACATAATTTAAATACCTCAACATATATGGTAACTCCAACTTACATAACTTAAATATCTCAACATATATGGTAACTCCAACTTACATAACTTAAACATCTCAACATATATGGTAACTGTAACTTACCTAACTTAAATATCTCACCATATATGGTAAATCCAACTTAACATAACTTAAATATGTCAACATATATGGTAACTCCAACTTACATAACTTAAATATCTCAACATATATGGTAACTCCAACTTACATAACTTAAATATCTCAACATATATGGTAACTCCAACTTACATAACTTAAATATCTCAACATATATGGTAACTCCAACTTACATAACTTAAACATCTCAACATATATGGTAACTGTAACTTACCTAACTTAAATATCTCACCATATATGGTAACTCCAACTTAACATAACTTAAATATGTCAACATATATGGTAACTCCAACTTACATAACTTAAATATCTCAACATATATGGTAACTCCAACTTACATAACTTAAATATCTCAACATATATGGTAACTCCAACTTACATAATTTAAATACCTCAACATATATGATAACTCCAACTTACATAACTTAAATAACTCAACATATATGGTAACTCCAACTTACATAACTTAAATATCTCAACATATATGGTAACTCCAACTTACATAACTTAAATATCTCAACATATATGGTAACTCCAACTTACATAACTTAAATATCTCAACATATATGGTAACTACAACTTACATAACTTAAATATCTCAGCATATATGGTAACTCCAACTTACAAAACTTAAATATCTCAAAATATATGGTAACTCCAACTTACATAACTTAAATATCTCAACATATATGGTAACTCCAACTTACATAACTTAAATATCTCAACATATATGGTAACTCCAACTTACATAACTTAAATATCTCAACATATATGGTAACTCCAACTTAACATAACTTAAATATCTCAACATATATGGTAACTCCAACTTACATAACTTAAATATCTCAACATATATGGTAACTCCAACTTAACATAACTTAAATATCTCAACATATATGGTAACTCCAACTTACATAACTTAAATATCTCACCATATATGGTAACTCCAACTTACATAACTTAAATATCTCAACATATATGGTAACTCCAACTTACATAACTTAAATAACTTTCATATATCCACAGTTATGATATCTCCAACGTACTTATCGTCACCCTCATTGTAATTTCAGCTTATATATCTCCACACTTAAAGTAGCTCTAACTACATATCTCCACACTTAAGGTAGCTCCAACTACATATGTCCACACTTAAGGTAGCTCCAACTACATATCTCCACACTTAAGTTAAATTCAGCTTACATAGCTCCACACTTATGGTAACTTCAACTTGCATATCTCCACATTTAAGATAACCCCAATTTACATATCGCAACACTTAGGTAAATCCAACTTACATATCGCTTCATTCATTCATTCATTCATTCATTCATTCATTCATTCATTCAGTAACATTTCCTTTGCAGAAAACCTCTCAATCATTAGCAATATGTCCACGTCCGATACACTCATTTGGAGATCATCCGATATATCCTGCACCCATGTTCTCTTTTGCCTTCCTCTTCCTCTCTCCCCAGGCGTATACCCCTCCATTATTGAACTCTCCAAACTTTCGTGACGTTTCAAGTGACCATAATATTTTAATTTTCGTTGTTGTATCGTCTTTAATAGCCAACCTTCTTCAATAGTCAGCTTCTGAAGTATGGATGCATATCTCTTCACTTATGGTAAATCCAATGTGCATTCATGCGCAGTTATGTTTGTTCCACTTTACATATCCTCGCACATATAATAATTCTAACCTGTATATTTCCATGCTTATGTTATCTCTAACTAATATTAACTCGTAAATTGCCAGTGCTCTATTGGTCTATACTCCTAGAGGGTCTTAACGACCAACGAACTCCTGCCACTCAAGATGCACTCATGCCACCGAGAATAAATCAACCTCTCATTCCAACCCACATTTTCACACTGGAAAGACATGATTACTTGGAAACTTTCCCTCCCCTCCCTTGCAAGGAAAGCGCGTTGCAAACAGCGTTGCACCACGCTCACGACAGCAATGGGCCCCATAGCAGACAACAACAGGTTCGGCATCACCAAGCTCACGCCAGCAATGGGTCACCGACCAGACAACAACAGGTTCTGCATCATTGACGTCCAGAACTTCTATACTTGATGCAATTTTTTCCTGCCACACTGAATCAGGCCTTTATAATGTCCCTACAATACAGATCTGTGAGATAGGATACGCATTAACAACTAAGCCATATAAGCATTCATACAAGAAACAGAGCTTCCTCCTTGAACTTTATTTGCTTACTGTTTAAACGTTTTATTACCCGTGTGGGATAGTGGCGGCGTAGAGGTATTCCCTATCAAAGGAGAGGTAAGTTGCCTCTTTCCGTTCTCTAGCCTATGGGACACCCTTTGGAAAAGGTGGAGTACCCGTTTAGCTCCCCGATCAGGGTTACGTGAAGCTATGGGTGCAGGTGGTGGATGAAATTGAAGAGCAGCCAACATATAAGTGTAGGTTATGGTCTCCAGCTTCACGACGGTAGGCAGAGGATCTCCTTTTTTACGGAGACAATGGCTACAGTCATCGACCAGTATGGTCACTGCTAGGAAGGAAAGCAATGGCAAAGTACCTTCTTTACAGATGCCAAGAATATCATGTACTGTAATCTCATCGATAATCAGAGAAACGGCGTAAATGGGTGCTCCGTAGGAGCAGCCTCACCCGGTAGGGGTAGTCATGTGCACCAGGAGACTCCAGGCCGTCAGCAGGCAACTGAGTGCAAAAGAGTGTCAACATTGAAAGTAGGAACTTGGAATGTAAGAACTATGAATGGGGACGGACAATTTGATAAAATTAAGAATGAAATGAGAAGATTAAATACTCATTTGTTAGGTATATGTGAGACCAGATGGACAGGAATGGGCATTATAACGTCTGAGAAATATAGATTAATCTATTCTGGTGGAGTACAAAAGCGAGGAGTAGCAATTATAATGGATACAGAGAGATCAAAATCGATCAAAGGATATTGAACTGTATCAGACAGAGTGTTACTGGTGAAGTTGAGTGGAAGAACTTTTGATGTCAACGTCATACAAGTTTATGCACCAACATAGACAGTAGTGATGACAGCATTGATGAATTATATAATGATTTAGAGAATGCCTTCAATAAATGCAAGAATTCTGAAATAATTATCATAATAGGTGACTTGAATACCAAAGATGGATGCATAGTAGGCAAGTATGGATTAGGGCTGGGTCACCTAACTACGGCCTGAGGGCAGTATCCGGCCCGCGACGTTATTTCATCCGGCCCGCCGACGGTACTCGAACTTGCTTGATATAACGTATGGAACACGGGAGGTTGTGATACAATTCAAAATGTAAATATTATGTTTACAATAATAGGAGATTTTCATACGTGAGGAGACCTGACTGTATGCGTCTTAAATTTAATATTTTCAATTATAAATTATTGAATCTAGATTTTCTTGTTTATTGTAATTTTTGCTTATTTTCCGCCATCCCAAGTCCTTCCCCGCTTCGTGGTACCGCCGCCTGCGCTTTGACGTTACCATGGATTCCCTGGCAACACACACACGCATCTTTCCTTTCCCCGGATGCATTCGGCTGTCAACACAGGCCCGATGCTCCAGAAATATTTACTTCTTTTTGCCAGTCATCCATTTCATAGTTATGTAACTGTCAGCGTCTTAATTCACAATCACACAGGCTCGTAGTAACCAACAGATGTGATAACAAACAGTGTCACAGAATGACTGTACGTGACACACGGCGAATACAATTATAACCACTTTATTCGCACTTCTCACTCGCCGCAAACATTACAGGCATAGCTTAACCATAACGGCGATGCCATTACACAAGAAATATATACATTCAATGCATCAGTTCATAACTTACAACACTAAGTCAGGGCGCACAGTCTTCTATTCTCAAACAGGCGTCCTCTCTAATAGCGTCCACTCACACAAGCAATACGAGCACACATCTCCCATGTCTGTCCTCTACCACAGTCCGAGGCCGTCTGCCGTCTAACTGCAGTGAGTCCTCGTTGGTCGTGTTTCCTTACTGCGTGGACTCCGTGCGCCACACGTGCCACAACTGACCGTTCTCGTCACTGCGTAGTTGATGCCGCTCACAGGCGTCGATGATGAAGACACGGCAGATCTGGTGGGGAGATTCTGACACCTCCCGCCACCCTCTCTAATGAAAGGAGTATCCTTTCATTGTTGTCTATATACATTTTGGGTTTATTTAATAAACCTGTCAGAATCGACCCATGGTTTGTCATCTGACATGACAATTTGGTTTTTATTGAAATATTATGGGTAATTGTATGATATATACACACGCTCGTCAATGATGCTATGAAGCCACACTACTCAAGTACAATCCACTAGTTGAATTTTTACGTAGGTTGTAAATAGACACAGCCAGTCTGGTAGCTATCAGCGATTTATGCTATCTTCCAAGCCACGCAACCACCTCACGAAAAATGAAAACAATCAGCAAAAGAGACATGTCAGGCCGCGAGTCATCTCTCTCATAAGAAGATTCCCACATTCAACCCCACACCAATATGGTCAGAAAGTCGAATGTAGGTCCACAACTTCAGTAATTATATTCCACGCATAGTTGATGTCATCTTGCGATGTGTCCCCATTCTGGCAACATGAGGAAGGTTTTTTTTATATCTATTACACATTACCAGTAATTCAAATTGTTTCCCTTAGATGTACTGGTGAAACAACCCAAAACTCTAAGGGCGATAATTGTCACAATCTTTTAAAGAAAATAAATTACATTGGTAACTCAAGTTCTAAGCGTCACAGTTTGATGCTTATTGTCAAAAGTGAACCAAATGGTACTATTGAGAACAAGTTGATCAACCTATGATTCTCAGATTACAAATATCAAAAATCCGTTCATACAATTTGTATATGCAACTTTAACATCACAAAGTTTATGTAAAACGTCAATTCTTTGTACGACTTATTATATAGTCTGATAATTTCTAAATTTTAGCTAATTAATTCCAAAAATACCGGAAGTACACAGCTGGCGTGTTAAGATGTAATTAACACAATATTGTGTAGGCGAATGGATTAAACAGTTCACAAGTACAGCTGCTGGATAAAATGTTATTTCGAAGCACGGATTAAAGTGTTCTGTTGAATTCAGCTGTCGTTGTTCCTTTCGCACAGTTTAAAACGTCTGAACACTCTGCTCAGCTTATATCAACATTATTCATAAGCGCAGGTACTACGGATAATCAAACAGATGAATTCAGGTAGGCTTGGTAATCCCTCCTAGTACTGTTCGTCTAAATGTTCGTCAGTGTTTAAAATATTATTACCTTTCGTTCTCATAACTCACAAATATTCGTCACATTTTTATCTTAATAAAATATAATATATGTACATGGGGACATTTTCCAAATCACAACTATATTTCACAGCGTTTCTAAGATATATTCAATATTATTTCACTGTTTTACTGAGCGCTATAAAGCATTGCAGATAATCACTGCTTTACTGTGTTCGCTCAGGCAAAAGTAGGCTGTCGGGCGTGTCATGCGGACATCTGGAAAGAAGGTCGGCAATCGTATTTTGAGTACCGCTGATATGCCTTACTTCAAAACTGAAGTCTTGGAGTAATAGCGATCACCGTGCTATCCTGTGGTTCGTCGGATTACCAGTAGTGATGATTGTCAATGGATTGTTGTCCGTCTCCACTCTGAAGTGTTTTCCTAACAAAAATCTAGATAATTTTCTCACTGCATAAACCAGAGCGAGGGCTTCTACCTCAGGAGTTGACCAATTTGTTTTCTCTTGGTTTGAGCTTGCGACTCACGTAATATACTGGGTGATGGATTCCCTCATGGCTTTTCAATAACACGGCCCCGATAACTATGGAGCTCGCGTCGGTTCTGAATCTGAAAATAGTGTCCAAATTTGGCAATTTGAGTATAGGATTACTAGAAAACTATGATAAAACGTTTGTAAATGCTGGACTCAGGCATCCGTTGTTTACAATTTTGTTCGGTTTATCTTTGGTTAGTAAGTTGGTAAAACACTCTGTCAAAGTAGCAAAATTTGCAATAAATTGTCTATAATAATTGAGTAAACCTAGGACACTTCTTATTTCCTTCTTTGTTGTCGGAAGCGGAAATTTTAGAATCCTTGAAACAATATTATCGTCAGTAGTGACAAAGCCGTTGCAAATTTTATAGCCCAGAAAAGTAATTTCCTGGAAGGCTATGTCAACCTTTGATGGTTTCACTGTTAGGCCGTGGTGTCTAATGCGTTTAAATGTATGTTGTAAAGTCGTTAAGTGGTCTGTCATGGTCTTAGTATGTACGCAGATGTCGTCCATGTAAGAAAGTATATTTGGGATGTCTGTCAGTAATAGCCTAGTAATTCGTACAAATGTTGCAGGGGCGTTGATTAGCCCGAATGGGAGTTTGCACCATTCATATAGATCCCAGGGTGTGGAAAATTATGTAATGTGTATGCTATCTTGATGCATCGGTATTTGACAGTACCCTTTCGTCATGTCCAGATTTGTAAAGTATTTTGCGTCTGTCATTTTCGTCAATATGTCTTCACAGTTAGTCATGGTGTCAGAGCCTAGCTACGCAGCAACATCGTTACGGCACCCGGCGGACAAGAGTTGTCGGCGGGCGAGATTCTTACCTGACACGCGACCAGCGCTGACGACAGACGCACGCAAAGCCACGTGACCCCACGAGAGGCAGTGGACAGTGTGCGTGATAGCTCAGACCAAGGCTGGGACTGGACTCTGAACGGACGTGTGTGACGAGAGCAAGGCGTTTGTGTGAATCTCCGTGGTTGTAAGCTGAACGACTGATATCTTGAGCGCCAGACCTATGAGCTGTAATGTGGTTGTGAGTTATATGTTGTACATTGCTGTAATTATCGTTATGTATTTAATGTGGCAATAAATCCATAGAACTTGTGTTGCTGTGTCTTACGTCGAATCACGTTGTACTTGTACTGTCTCACATGTGTTAGCCAACGAGCCTAATAGAAGATCCTGACATGTGTGGACGTGGGTTGCTCGTCTTTATTTAAAGAACCTAATATATTTAGACGTGTGTTGTTCGTCTTTGTTATTTAAAACTATAATTCTTGTACTTGTAAAATTTGTCAAGGTTATAGTGATGTACATGTGATCGGAAAAGTCTCAGTGTGATCCATTACTACATTGTCTAAATATGTTTAAGATCATTAGTAAATGTACAGTACATATTGTTTGATCCTGTAAACGTGTTAAACATTTGTGATTTGTGAAAATTGTCACCGTTTGACCTTGTCAACATTGTGATTTAGCCGCCATTTTGACCTTGTCGCCATCTTGTAAACTTGATGTCTTTGTCCTTACTGAATGTCATCTTGATGTAAGTGATGTGTCATCAATGTTATTGAGTGTTCAAATACAGATAGATTGTTTTTGTGTATTGAGTTTGTGGAACGCAAAGAGTTTTGGAAAGAGTGTAACTTCTGTTGAAAGAAACACTGTTGACGACAAATTTACGACATACAATTATACTCAACGCCATCCAAACCTAATCAACACTTAGTGACTTGCAGGCACACACCAACAAACACACGCTAACTTATTTCTCTCCAAAAACAAAGCAGGTTTTTGCGTACCATCCATAACCCTGCCGTAGAGGTCATTAGTGGTTCCGAAGTACGACCCTACAGTTTTCTAGCCCGATTGCCCAACCTTTCGTCACCATATCCAAGGGCACTTGAGTATATTTTTCTTCACTTTAACTTTACGTATGCATTAGTGGGCACGCATCGTATAGTCAAATCAATTGTAAGTTGTTTTTCTACTAACCATTTACAACATATTTTGTGTGGTTGATTTTCATTGACATATTTTCTCCATCATGTCGTCATTATTTGATTTCATCGATATGGGGTTAAAATTAAAGTTAGAAGGTGATGAATTAACACAATGGAGTGAGAAGAAATACGCAGAATACCTACTTGTTCAAGAAAAAGCTGCCGAACGCGAAGATAGAGCAGCAGAAAGAGCTCTAAAACAGGCAGAGATTGAAAGCTGCCAAGCAAGCAGAGGCAGAAACAGCCTTGAAACAGGCAGAGATTGAAACAGCATTAAAGCAAGCCGAAGTAGAAATGGCTGCAAAGACAAAGCAAGCTGAGATAGACAGGTGAACTTAAGAAAGCAGAAATAGCAGCTCAGAGTAAGAGAGAAGAACTTGAATTACAGTTGAAAATGAAACAACTCGACACCGAGACTGCAATGAATAAAGAGTCAAAGAAATCTGAAAGACTGGAAAAAGAAAACCAGTATAAGAAGTATCAAGGTATCGTTCGTAACTATACCTCGGGTGACTGCATAGCAGCCTTTACCCAAAATTTTGAGACATTAATGGAACATTACCAAGTTCCACTTTCGGAATGGAATATTTTATATATGAGGAGTCTATCTGGGGAACCTCTGAAAGTCATTGAAACCATCCCCAAAGACCTCAGAAAAGAGTACCATTACATTAAATCTAAAATAATGGCACATTTCATGTTAGATGAAGCAGGGTACAGAGAACAATTCAGTAAACTAAGTCCAAAATCAACTCAAACGTTCTCTGACTACCTCTGTTTAGTCCGAGACATTTTCAGCAAATGGACTTCATCAGCCAAAATTAACAAAAATTATGATAAATTAGAAGATCTCATTATTCGAGATAAAGTTATTTCTTCTATCCCAGCATCTTTTTCTAAGTTCTTGCAGCAGAATGAATGCACAAGTGTGGAAGAAATGGAAAGACGTGGTTCGGCCTATTATACGGCAAATAAACAGTGTTTTGCCACTGAAGCTACTGACAGTAACTGGGTAGCAGCAGCCAACTATGAGAAAAACTATAGTAGGCAAAAACCAAACAGGCCTACCTCTGAAAAATTTAGACATTGTGTTCATTGTAAAATGTCTCATTATTTGAACGAGATGTGCGATAAAAACCCAGGGTACCAAACATACTTGCAAAATATGGTAAACAGACAAGACAGAGAACGTAAATCGTTCAAAAGTTTACGTAAATGTTTTCTCTGCAAGGCTTACGGTCACCATCGCATGGATTGTAAAGGCAGGCATATGACCAACAAAGCCAATGCCGCCTTGTTCGATAGTTCAGCGTCAGAAGACGAAAATACAGAAAAACATCCTGTACATGCAGCACAGGCTTGTGATGCATTTAGTTCCAACACATGCACTGTCTGTAATACCTTCTTTGAAAATGGTATCTTAACATGCGGGCACGCCATCCCTATTGCTAATGAGGAAGGTAACTTAGTAATAGACTCAAAAGGCAAATTAGACATCTATCACGGGTATGTTAATGGCAAGTTTGCTACAGTACTTCGCGACACCGGGAGTACACTTATTGGCCTGAAAACAACATTCATAACGCCTACAGACTACACAGGTAGACACATCACATGTAGAACATTTTCAGGCAATATTGAAAAATATCCATTAGCTTGGGCATACATTGAAACACCATTCCTCACCGGGAAAGTAAAGGTCGCAGCACTTACAAACCCAGTGTGCGATATAATCATAGGAAATTTACCTGAGGTGAATGACAAACCTCATAACCATGACATAACATCACTATGTATTAATGATAACACATCACCACCAAATGTCATTGAAAATGTCATATCACCGGTTGAATGTATGTTAGCTAATGCAGCACTAAGTTCTCATCACATCATTGACGATATCATTCCATCATCATCTGATGTCATTGAGTGTGTGAACGCAGTAACAAGATCTACTGCTAGAGTGCAAGATGAAAATAACCAAACTGAGGCTATTCAAATGCTTAGCCCAGAAGTACCACCTAGTGACTCTATGAAGGAAACATTCATAACAGCTCAAAAAGCTGATCCTTCACTGTCAAAGTATTTTGACCTGATCGGCAAAAAGGCAAGAGTAACCAAAAATGCTAAATGGCATTTTGCTTTATACAACGATATACTCACCAGGTACTACACCAAAGGTGACGTTACAACAAAGCAAACTGTGTTGCCAACTACTTATCGCAAGCAAGCTTTACATCTTGCTCACGATATACCTTTTGCAGGTCATATGGCATATGTTAAAACCAGGTCAAGACTATTGACACAGTTTCATTGGCCAAAATTCTGTAATGACATAAAAACATATTGCAGAAGTTGTGATACATGCCAGAAACTAGTAAAAAAAGGTAAACACCCACAGGCAAAGTTACAAGTCACTGACTTAGCCAGTCGACCTTTTGAAACATTATCAGTTGACATTGTGGGCCCTCTTAGTCATACAACTACTAGAGGGAATAAATACATTCTAACAATTATTGATCAATGTAGCCGCTGGCCAGAAGCTATTCCTCTAAAGAACATTACTGCCAACGATATCATGGAAGTGTTCTTCCATATTTTCTCCCGAATTGGGTTTCCAGATACTATCCAGTCTGATAGAGGCACGCAGTTTATCGCCGCATCCACTCAAGCTTTCACTAAAATGTTAGGAGTGAAGCAAGTCTTCAATACCCCCTATCATCCTCACTCGAGCGGGATTATAGAAAAGCTTAATGGGGATCTGAAGCACATGCTTGCCAAAGTAACTCAAGATCACCCCAATAACTGGGATGTATACTTACCAGCTGTTCTTTTTGCTTATCGCGAGGTACCACATTCTAGTACCGGTTTCTCTCCCTTTGAACTCATCTATGGTGCCAAACCACGAGGCCCATTAACAATTTATCACCAAATGTTAACAGATTCCACTCCATTATTGAAACCCATATCATCATTTGTGTATGTAACATCATTGCGTGAAAGGATAATGAAATCATGTGAAATTGCTAAAAGTGCACTAAAACTATCTGGTGCTACTTACAGACAATACGCAGACAAAGGTAACAGGACTATAACATTGACAGCTGGACAGGACGTACTACTACTACTACCTAGTGACAGACAGCTACTGACAGATTCTTGGCAGGGACCTTTTAAAGTGACAAGACAAATCTCACCTGTTGACTACGAAATCCTGATAAAAGACAAACACAAAATATTTCACATCAATATGCTAAGACCATACTACAACAGAGACAACGAACAAGACGATACGACAGCTTGCACCGTGATAATAGATCACGAAGATGACGATTCTAGCGACGAGATTCCAACACCTACATTAGACACGACAAACTGCTTGAAGGAGATCAAGATCAATCCAAACCTAAGTCAAGCAGAGACAAACAGTTGCAAACAGTTGATACAAGAGTACAACACCATCTTTTCAGACAACCCAGGACAAACAGAGTTAGTACAGCATCACATCACACTCACATCAAACACACCCATAAGATGCAGACCATACACAATACCATTACATTACAAGGAACAACTACATCAGGAAATCATCAACTTAGAAAAAAACAACATCATCAGACGATCCCTATCAGACTTCTCTTCACCCATGGTCATTGTACGTAAAAAGGACAACACAATACGACTTTGCATAGATTACAGAAAACTGAACAAAATAACTGTCTTAGATCTTGAACCAATGGCAAACACGGACGATCTCCTGACAGAACTGACTGACGCTAAGTTCTTCACGACCCTTGACATGTCTAAAGGTTACTGGCAGATTGCTGTACATGAAGACAGCAGACATCTAACAGCTTTCGCCACGCCTTGGGGACTGTACGAATGGTGCAAACTTCCATTTGGGCTAGTCAATGCCCCAGCCACATTTGTACGCATGACACGACTCCTCCTATCTGACATCCCTAATATCGTTTGCTATATTGACGACATCTGTGTCCATACAGAGACAATGACGGAACATATAAAGATACTGGAACAGACACTAGAACGTATCAGACAGCACGGACTGACAGTGAAACCTTCAAAGGTGAGCATGGCTTACCAAGAGATATCATTTTTGGGGTACAGAATATCTAATGGCTTTGTCATGACAGACAACAAAATTGTCTCCAAAATTCTAAAACTGTCACTTCCAACAAATAAAAAACAAGTCCGCAGTTTGTTGGGACTTATTAATTATTACAGAAACTTTATTCCTGATTTTTCAGAACTGACTGAGGTTTTTTCTAACTTACTAACCAAGAATAAACCCGAAAAAGTTGTAAACGATGAATGCCTACGAAATGCATTTCATAAAGTTTTGGCACACTTTTCTGATAAGAATTCACCTAATCTCATCCTTAAATTGCCCAACATTCGTTTACCTTTCAGATTGAGAACAGATGCTAGCTCCATTGCGATCGGCGCAGTCCTATTGCAGGAATACAACGACATCCTGCATCCCGTTTGTTTTCTATCAAGAAAACTAAGGCCCCGAGAGCGGGCATGGTCCATTCCGCAATTAGAAGCATTGGCCTTAGTAGAAAGTGTGACGAAGCTGTCCAGATATCTTCTAGGACGTCACTTTATCATCGAAACTGACAACAGTCCATTACGGTATATAAATTCCGCAGTACCATCAAATAATATGATTGCTCGCTGGTCCTTAAAGCTTCAGAATTTCAGTTTTGAAGTTCGCCATATTCCCGGCAGAATGAATACAATCGCCGACCTTTTGTCCCGTTGTCCGACAGACCCAGTAAGCAATGTCTGAGTGCACTGTGTAATATTACACTCAGCCCAACACAGCCACCAATGAGTGAATTTTTTCCATTCACCTACTGTGTAAGGTCTATAATTAAAATTGTGATACGGTTTAGAAACCGACATGTATAATATACTTATTTTAATCAAGTCATGTAATGAGTGTAGTATAATTGTGTAGTGTGTGTTAGAATGAGAACAATATTAATTGTATATATACACCGAGAACAGTGTCACAGACGCTTAACCACTTACCAGAAGCGAACTTTACCATTGTGACATCTGTGAGTGATTTTCTTCACCGGGATATTTTAACATGTGCAAATGTGGACCGAACATTGACTCCTACACCACCTCTGCAGCGAATTTAATCCAAATTGTTCGACGTTTGAACATCAGAAATAAGAACAGTCGATCTTTATCCAGAAGTTGTGAACACATCGGAAATAAGAACATTCCACCATAATCCGTTGTGACACTATAACATCAAACACGAACTGTGAGAACATTTTACTATCCGTTCCGAAATAAAACCGGATCATTTGTGTTCAGACAGTGTAACATCAACCAAATTTTGCGTTTCGTGTGCATTTCCGGTATAATTTAAAAAGTATAGCAAAATTAGCAGACTATGTACAAATTTCCAAAAATTTATGACAATTGTAAAATCCTTTTGAATCTATAAAATATAATATACCAATTGGGTACTTATTTATTTTGATTAGTGTAATCTTAGAATCATATCTTGATTAATGTATTCATATTACCGACTTTTTCTCGTTAATATGAAGAAACGTCAAGCAATGACGCTAAGAAATTAAATAATTATTGTAATGTATGGAATTTCTTGAATGTCAAAATTACTTCCCTTGCATTTCTGAATTACATCAAGGGCCATAATTTGAAACATATTCATTAATGTATATTGTATAGATAGACATTTTGTTGCTCAAATAGTTAGCACAGCAGGTAGGCGTCCACCAAGCATGTCATAGAGCTGCCAACATTGCAAACCAACATAAGAGCTCCTGACCAAATGAGGGCAGAGTTTAAGTGTTTAATACGACTAATACAAAGCCGTATTTCAGTCTGGCTAGATGGTTGTTGCAAAACAATCATATTATTACGTTTTTTTCAAATAGCTGCGAGGTAGATGCGTGAAGCTGGTGCTACTGATCTGACTGGGTATTATTGCAATGAAGGTAACCAGGCATCAGGGGGATGAAACCTGAATTGTGTTAAAAATTGTACTTCATTTGTCATTTCAATGCAACTTACATTTTTTTCGTATATATTTCTATGCCTTATATGTATTTTCATGCATAACACTGGGAAAAAGTAGTCTCTGACATGAAATTAACACTACCCCAGTATATACATACATCATGAATGAAAGATGGCATCTTTCATTGAGGTACCCGGGGAGAATGTCAGAGCCTAGCTACGCAGCAACATCGTTACGGCACCCGGCGGACAAGAGTTGTCGGCGGGCGAGATTCTTACCTGACACGCGACCAGCGCTGACGACAGACGCACGCAAAGCCACGTGACCCCACGAGAGGCAGTGGACAGTGTGCGTGATAGCTCAGACCAAGGCTGGGACTGGACTCTGAACGGACGTGTGTGACGAGAGCAAGGCGTTTGTGTGAATCTCCGTGGTTGTAAGCTGAACGACTGATATCTTGAGCGCCAGACCTATGAGCTGTAATGTGGTTGTGAGTTATATGTTGTACATTGCTGTAATTATCGTTATGTATTTAATGTGGCAATAAATCCATAGAACTTGTGTTGCTGTGTCTTACGTCGAATCACGTTGTACTTGTACTGTCTCACATGTGTTAGCCAACGAGCCTAATAGAAGATCCTGACACATGGGTACTAAATCTAACTGTGTAATACTGTTAAGTTTCCGATAGTCAACACATAGGTGTATGGTGTTTTCCTTCTTTTTGACCAACACAATCGGTGAACAAAAATGTGATTGTGATCTTGTGATGATGGGATTTTTTTCCAGTTCTTGAAATTCTTGATGTAACTTGTCTTTGTAGTGTATGGGTATGGAGTATGGTCTGCACTTTATTGGTATGTTGGATATCAGAATGATGTAATGCTGTACTAAGTCTGTCTGTCCTGGATGGTTGGGGAAGATAGTACTGTAGTCTTGTAATAGTTATCTGCAATTGTCGGTCTCTGTCTGAGAAAGATTAGGATTTACTTTGATGTCCTGTAGAGTGTCAGGCGTATCAAGTGATGGGACCGGTATTTCGTCTGTCTCGTCAGCGTCTGTGTGGTCCACTATCGTTGTGCTTGCTGCAGTCTCGTCTTGGTCTTTGTCTCTGTTGTAGTACGGTTTTAACATGTTAATGTGGAATATCTTGTGTTTGTTGTTTATTGCGATTTCGTAGTCCACTGTCGAGATTTGTCTCAGTACTTTAAACGGTCCTTGCCATGAGCCCGTCAGTAAGTGTCTGTCACTTGGCAAAAGTAATAACACGTCTTGTCCAGGTGTCAGTGTTATTGTCCTATTTCCTGTATTTGCATATTGTCTGTGCATAGCACCAGATTGTTTCAATGATTCTTTCGCTAATATGCAAGATTTCTTAATTCTATTTCGCAATGATGTTACATGTTCATATAATGACAATGGTTTCTGTTCATTTACAGTTTCAGTTAACATTGTGTGATAAATAGCTAATGGGCCGCGTGGTTTGGCTCCATAAACTAGTTCAAATGGTGAAAACCCTGTACTGGAATGAGGTACTTCTCACTTCTCCTGTCTGACAGGATGGTATCAGGAAACCCTATTCTTGAAAAAATGTGGAAAAAACTTCCATTACACCTTTAGACGTTATATTTTGAGTGGAATTGCCCCAGGCCATCTAGTGCATAGATCAATGACAGTTAGAATAAACTTATTATCTCTTGATGTAATATGGTTTAAAGGACCTACGATATCAACCGAAATCTTTTCGAAAGGTCTGCTTGCCAGATCTGTTATCTGTAGTTCTGCTTGCGGGTGTTTACCCTTTTTTACAAGCTTCTGGCAGATGTCACACGATCTGCAGTATTGTTTGGTGTCACTGCAGAATCTAGGCCAGTATAACTGGGTTAGTAATCTTGCTATTGTTTTAGAATAGGCCATATGCCCTGCAAAAGGTATGTCATGTGCTAGTTGCAATGCTTTTTTGCGGTGTTCGGTTGGTAACAGCGTTTGCGTAGTGATGTTGGCATCTTTGGTGTAATATCTTGTAAGGATACCACATTTGAGGTCAAAGTGTCACCTAGCATTCTTTGTTATTCTTGGCTTTTGGCCTACCAAATTAAAATACTTGTGCAAAGATATATCAGCCTTTTAGGCTTTTATGAAATTTTCTCTCATGGTATTGAGAGGCAGTATGACTGGGCTTAACATTTCTAAAGCCTCAGTTTGGTTAATTTGATCTTTCAGTTTTGCAGCAGATCTGGTTCATCATCATCATCATCAAGTGCCGTGCCGGCTGGCGTAGGCGTTCATGGCTCTCCATAGATCTCGGTCTTTGGTTTTCTGGATCAACTCTGCTGCTGATATTCCTCCATGCCACCGTCTCAATCCATCCAGCATCACTTCTCTTGGTCTACCTCTGCCTCTCTTCCCCTCGATCTTTCCAGTTGTTACGATGTTCTCCAATGCCTCTCTTCTCATCACGTGACCGAAGAAAGATGTTTGTCTCTGTCTTATTGTTGTATATAATGTTCTAGTTTCATTAGCCTGTTTCAGGCAGTCGTCGTTAGTTACTCTGGCAGTCCAAGGAATTCGCAACATTCGTCTCAGGAACCACATCTCTGTTGCTTCTAATTTCTTCTTAATTTGTTCATTTACGTTCCAAGATTCACTGCCATACAGCAAAACTGGTTCTACATAGCATTTCAGCACTCTCTTTCTTACATTCAGTGATAGTGACTTATTGCATAAGATACTCTTCATTTTCTGAAAAGCGGCTTTTGCCTGCCCTATTCTACTCCTAATCTCTGTTGTACATCTTCCATCTGATGTTATAAATGCCCCTAGGTATCTAAAATTATCAACTTGGTTAAGGATTTTCCCTTCTATTTCTATGTCACATTTTGGTGTCACCATTTTCTTTGATATTACCATTGTTACTGTTTTCTTGATATTCAAGGAGAGTCCTTTCCTTGCACTCTCTGTTACTACAACGTCTAATAATTGTTGTAGGTCTGTTGAATTATCCGCCACCAATACTGTGTCATCTGCATAGCGTATATTATTTATATTATAACCTCCAACTAGTATTCCTGGCATCTCTTTGATCTCTCTCATTATTACTTCGCTATACAGGGAGAAAAGATCTGGTGACAAGACACACCCTTGTCGTACTCCTAGCTTTATCTGTTCGTAACTACCCTCTTTATTTCCCATTTTAATTGCTGCTACTTGGTTCCAGTAAACATTCTTTATTATTCTTAAATCTTTTCCATCAATGTTGATATCTTCCAACATTTTAATCAGATCATCATGTTTTACTTTATCAAATGCCTTAGTATAATCTATGAAGCACAAATATATGTCTCTCTGTTTCTCTATTGACCTTTCTATTAGTGTCCGTAATGTATAAATTGCATTGTTTGTGCCCTTTCCTTCCACAAATCCATACTGTTCTTCACTAATTTCCATTTTTATTTTCTTTTTGATTCTTCTCATTATGATTCTGAGTAGAAGCTTAGTGATATGGTTTATAAGGTTAATTGTACGAAAATCTTCACAATCAATTGCTCCTGGTCTTTTTGGTATAGCTATAAATAAAGATTTCAGCATATCACTGGGTAAATATCCACTGCTGTAAATATCATTCAACATTTTGGTTAATATATCTACTCCAAATTCTCCCAATACTTCTAATTCTTCTATTGTGATTTCATCTGGCCCAGCTGTTTTTCCTTTCTTCATACGTTTCATAGCGTCAGCGACTTCTTCTTTCAGAATAGGTGGACCTTCTAAGTTACTATCTTCTGTAAATTCTCCCCTTTCTCCTTCATATAATTCTCTTATATACTCATTCCACCTCTTCATTATAGCATCTTCCTCTAATATTATCTTTCCTGTTTTTGATTTCAAACACCCTGTATTTATTCTTATTTTTCTTCCTGTAAGCTCACTGATTTGTCTGTGCATATTTTTTGTATCTTTAATGGAATTTAATTCAATTTTTTTGCATTGCTCGTTTAACCAACTTTCTTTAGCCTTCCCACATTTATCTTTTATTTCTTTATGTATCTTAGCGTATTCTTGTTTATCATTTTTACTCTGTTTTCTTTTGTCCATCAGTTTTAAGATATCTTCATTCATCCATTTTTTCTTAGCTATTTTGCCTCTCTCCGGTAATACTTCTTTGCTAGTTTGATGAATGGAGTCCCTTAACATTTCCCATTGTTCATCTATACTCTGTATTTTAGTTATTGCATTGTACCTATTTTTCACAGTCACTCTGTATTGTTCTTGCATTTCTTTATCTATTTTCAGAACCTCTTTATTAAGTCTCATGTTCTTAACCATTTTTTTCCCTCTCTTTAATCTTACTTTTATTTGTCCACATAGTGGTACATGATCACTATTACAGTCAGCACCAGGCATTGTCTTTACATTAATTAAAGCATTTCTAAATCTTTTATTAATTAGTATGTAGTCAATTTGGTTGCGTGTTTTCTTATCAGGGCTTATCCATGTGTACAGTCGTCTTTTATGGTGTTTAAACCATGTGTTTCCAATTATCATCTCATTGATATTTGCCCATTCTATTAGCTTTTCCCCTCTTTCATTTCTTGTACCTAAACCATAATTCCCCACTACATCCTCCATTTTTCCCTTTCCTACTTTTGCATTAAAATCACCAAGTATTATTTTTATTTCTTGTGATCCAATTTGAGCCATCGCCATTTCTATTTCGTGTAAAAGTAAAAAAAAATCTGGTTACTGCATTTGAAACATTAGAATTATAACAAGGTGTTACTACATTTTCAACAATACATTCATGAGATGATGTTAATACATTTGGACCCATACATTCATGAGAAGGTGTTACTGCATTTCCAACAATACATTCGGCAGAAGATGTTACACAATCATGAGGCATGTCATTCACTTCCGGCAGGTAACCCACAATTATGTCACAACATGGGTTAGACAATGCTGCGCATTTAACCTTGCCTGTGAGGAATGGGGTGTCAATATATGCCCATGCATGTGGGTATTTCACGATGTTACCTGAGAAAGTTCTGCATGTAACATGTTTGCCTGTATAGTCTGCAGGTAAGATAAAGTCCCTCTTTAAACCCATAAGAGTGCACCCGCTATCACGTACAACTGTGGCTGCCTTGCCATTTACATAACCTTGATGGATGTTAAGTTTACCTTTAGAATCTATTGCCAAATTAGCTTCTTCATTGGCAATAGGTATTGAGTGGGTATAGGTGCAATAAGGCAAATCAACTCCTTGGACAAATGGCACCAATACTAAAGAACAAACATGTATCAATAACTACTAAGAAAGCACTTTACAACACAATATTCCTACCAACTCTGTGCTACCAATGCCAAACCTGGACAATGACAGAAAAAGAGAAAAGAAAAATCACAACAGCAGAAATGAGGTTCCTGAGAAGAATACTCAACGTATCAAGAAGAGATAAGATCAGAAATGAAGAAATCAGAACTAAAGTGGGGGTTAAAGCTGCTCTAGATTTTATTAGAAAGCAGCAAGTCAAATGGTTTGGCCATGCAAGTAGGCTACCAGTCAACAGCATGCCACAACAAGCAATGATGTACAGACCAGATGGAAACAGAGGAAGAGGCCGACCACGTAAACGTTGGACGGAGGGAATAACAGAATCCATGGGAATGTCGATATCCATCCATCCATCATGTGCCATGCCGGTAAGCGTGGGCGGTAATGTTCTGCCATCTCACTCGATCAACAGAGTCGTGGATCAGTTCCGTGTTTCTGTCTCGACCATGCCACAAGGCCAAGCCATCCAGATACTTGTTTCTAGGTCTTCCCCTTGGTCTGTTCCCCTCGATCTTACCAGTTGTCACCAAGTTCTCCAAATCATTTCTTCTCATAACATGCCCAAAAAATTGTGACTGTCTACGTCTGATGTCTCTGATCAGTTTACGATCTTCATTTGTTTCTTGAAGGACTTGTTCATTGGTCTTTCTGGTTGTCCATGGTATTCTTTGCATTTTCCTCAGAAACCACATTTCTACAGCCATCAGATGTTTTTCAGCCTGGCTGCTCATTGTCCAAGCTTCACATCTATATAAAAGTACAGGTTCTATGTAGCATCTCAACACTCTTTTTCTCGTTTCAATTGACATCTTTTTATTGGTCAGTATGTTTTTCATCTTGCTAAAGGCTACTTTTGCCATGGCGATTCTTGTTCTAATCTCTTTAAGGCATCTCCCATCAGATGTTATTACTGTTCCGAGATAATTGTACCTATTCACTTGTTGAAAAATATTCCCATTTACTTGTATATTACACTGTGGTATTTCGTTCTTCCTAGTGACGACCATAATCTGTGTCTTTTTACAATTTAATTCTAACCCTTGTTGGTTACTGTGTGTAACAACCGCATCTACTAAATTTTGCAGGTCCTGTTCATTGTCTGCAGTCAAGACTGTATCATCTGCATATCTAATGTTATTGATGCATCGTCCCCCAATGTTGATTCCTTCCATATTTTCAATATTTCTGAAAATATTTTCACTGTACAGGGAAAACAGATCTGGAGACATTACACATCCCTGTCTCACACCTCTCTTAATAGGCTGATATTGGCTTACTTCATTATCAACTCTTATGGCAGCTTGTTGTTTCCAATATATGTTTTTTTTACAATTCTAAGGTCTTTCCCATCAATTTGTAGATCTTCAAGCATCCTTATCATGTTGATATCCTTATCAATGTCGATATACGAAGCCCATAACCGGGCACGAAGCCCATAACCGGGCACTCTCACGAAGTTTATACTTCACCTCGACACCGCAAGGTACAAGAGGAACATGATGAGATGAGATGAGATTGAGTGGCCGCATGTTAACAAGCCATCTTCATGAAAACGATTGCATGTGGTGCATTTATCCAGATGGAAAACATCAATGGCCTCTGCTTCATTGACTGGATGATTCTCTACTTGTTCCTCATCAGAGGAAGGGCTATCGAACATGGCTGCATTAGCCTTTCTGTTCATTTGTTTTCCTTTACAAGCATGGCGCCAATGGCCGAACGCCTTACAAAGGAAACATTTGGTTAATCGTTTGTAGCTCCTTCTCTCCTTGTCTTGCTTATCTATATAGTTGTGCAAGTATGTGAGGTACCCTGGGTGTTTATCACACATATCATTTTTATTATGTTGAAGATTGCAATATCTGCATTGATAGTTCTTATTTACAGATTGCCTGAAGGGTTTTGTTTATTGTAGGTACATGACTTTGTTCTATCATAGGTAGTGGCTGCTACAAACTCTGTGTAAGTTAGTACACTAGTGAACGAACGAACGAACAGACTTTATTTTCAAAGGGTAACAAATTGGGCACGCAGGCCGTCTTACATTCGGCCCTTCCAATCACTCATCTTTCTTTCATCAACAGTGCATAGGAAAAAAAACATTGACACATGAATTTTGTAAACATAAACAATGCATATTACTATGTTGTAAAACACATCAACCACCCACCCACACATCTCCCATTCACTACAACTCCACCACTCAACCACACACATAACCCACACACATACATGCCCCTACCCATCCACCACATCCCTACACCTACACATCTCCCCACCCAAACACACCTCTCACCCACCACACACCCCATCCACCCACACCCAAAACACACATACATTCCCAACCCACAAATCCCCCACTCACACACATCCACCCACCTACACACATATCCAATACCCGTCCCATTACCCACCAACAATCACTCACCCACATATCCTCCTCCACCCACACACACCTCCAATCACCCAGCCAAAAACACATTCCTCAGCAACACATATCCACACACACACACACACACACACACACACACACACACACACACACACACACACACACACACACACATCTCCCCGTCAACTCAAATATTCCGCACCTACTCACACACAAATTCCGCACTCAGCCACATAATCTCCCAGCTCCCCCAGCCCACTCACAGATCCCAAGCCCACCCCTACAAACATCCCCCACCATCTCCTAACCTACACACACTCACCCACTTACATATCCTCTACCAATCCATATATCCTCTACCCACCCATCCCCCACCTAAACATCCCTTAACCACACACCCTTACTCATATACAATCACCCACCCACACATCCTCTACCCAACCACACACCCTCCACCCACCCATCCCCCAGCCACACATCCCTTAACCACACACCCTTACCCATATACACAAACATCCCACCGACGCACAATCTCCCCGCCCATACACGCATCCCTCACACACATCCCCAACCCATACACTCATCTCCTCGCACATCCCTAGACACACGTACTTATCCCTCAAGCACTAACACACACACACATCCCTCACTGACTCATCAAAACATACATCTCCTATCTACCCACCCACACTCACACACCCCAACCACCCATCTACACACACATTCCCCACCTCACACATATCCTTCACCCACCCGCACACCCAATCACACCCCACCCACCCACACATACATCCTTTATCCACACCCAGCTCCCCTCCCACACAACACCACACCCACACACATCCCAAAGACACATCCCAAACCCACACACATATCTCCCCACACAACTCCTACCCATCCACTCATCCCCCAACTACAATCACCCTCACTAACCACACATACATCCTCCATCCCGCCACACACTCCCCACCCTGCCAGACATATCCCCTACCCACACACACATCCATAAATCCATCACCCACACCCATCACGCACCCCTCCCCCAATCCACACACATCCCCCACACACATTCACCCACACATCTCTCACCCACACACACACTCCCCACCCATCCACCGAAACATCCCACACCCATACACATCCCTCACCCACACACACATCCCCAAACCCACAACCACCCCACCTGCACACATCTCCCACCCACCACATATCCCCACACCCACATATATCCCCACCCATCCCATAACCCACTATCAATACTCCATCAACATATCCTCCTCCACCCACTCACCCATAACCACCTAGCCAAGCACGCATCCCCACCCACCCACACACACACACATCTCCCCGCCACCCCATACATCCCGCACGTACCCACACACAAATCCCCCACCCAGCCACACAATCCCACCCCGCCAAACCACACATCCTGAGCCCACCCACACACACATCCCCCATCTCCAATCTATTATTATGATCAAACTCCCACACTTTACACACACATACAGTGACGATTGTCGTGAGCATTGTCGCAAAATTGTAAAGAAAATGGAGAAAAATTGTACCTATACATTTTGTAACTTTAAAATTAAACAATAAAACAATTCTTGTTGGCCGTAAAATAAGCCGAACCCCGTTTTTCTATTTGTTGCACACTCTCGCACTCACATTCTTGCAGAAATTTAGAAAATGCTGGTGATAGAGATGAGATGATCTTATCTCGTCGAATCAAGTCTTTTAACTTGTCAAAGTTGTTATTAACCTTAGCTGATGACAACCATTTACTGAACACATCCTGCACTACTGAAACGTAGTCAAAGAACGTTTGTGTAGGTTTTGGAGCTAGTTTACTAAACTGTTCTCTGTAGCCTGCTTCATCTAGCAGGAAGTGCCATAATTTTGGTCTTTATATACTGATAGTCTTTTCTGAGATCTTTGGGAATGGTCTCTATGTTTTTGAGAGGTTTCCCTGAAAGACTTCTCATGTAAATGATATTCCATTCTGTCTCTGGGATCTGATAATGCTCCATTATCATTTCAAAACTTTGGGTGAAGGCTGCAATGCAGTCGCCCGTAGTGAAATTTTTAACGATCCCTTAGTATTGATATTCTTTTTCTTGTCTTTCTACCTTTTTAAATTCCTTTGCTGCTGATGTTTCGGCGTTTACCTGTTTAATTTTCAGCAGCATCTCAAGTTCTTCCCTTTTGCTTTGGGCAGAGATCTAAGCTTTTCTTATCTCAGCATCTGTTTCTGCTTGTTTGGTTTTGGCCGCTAACTCTGACTGTTTAGATTTAGCCTCTAATTCTGCCTGTTTAGTTTTAGCCTCCCTCTCAGCAGCTCTGTCTTCCCGTTCTTTGACTTTCTTCTGTAATTGGACATACTCTGCATATTTTGCCTCACTCCACTTTGTTAACTCTTCACCAGTTAACTTCAATTTTTAACCCAGATTCGATTAAATCGTCCAGTGTAGACATGATAATTAATCTAGTTACAGTGAATGTACCGACAAATAATAAAACTGTGTTAGTAAACACAATGAGTATGTACAATAGTTATATCAAATTTACAGCTAATGCCTGGACTCACACAAAAGTATATATATTTAAAAAAAAAATACTCTAGTGAATTTGGAGCTCTGGAGTATGTTGGAACACTGCACCAGAGAATGGCTGCTTTATCTTTACCGCCAGAAAAATGATATTAGTGGATTACACTTTCGGATGAAACAAAACTCTGTTGCTTTTTGGAGGAGACAATATTAGAATGTGTATTTTTGTGCGGTGTATGCTTAGTCCGCTAAGTTTTGTAGGATTGTATGCTGTCGAGTATATTTGATAGTCGTCCGTTCAACTCTCACTTCCAATGTCACTTCTTTACCAAAACTGTCTTGCTTTCCAGAACTTTTCACGCTATTTCATTCATCTTGAACATATTATTGGTTATCACACTGACGCGATCTTTCCATTTACACTATCTCTATCTTAACTTTCGTTCAACAATCCGATGATACACCCCCGTTCACATTCATTTTACAACTGGTTCTCAAAAATGGATGATGCACTCACGTTCACGCCTTTTTTCTAAGTCGTTCAAAGCCGGACGAGTCCCCACG
The DNA here is from genome assembly GCA_014155875.1 of Cepaea nemoralis. Classification (NCBI taxonomy): domain Eukaryota; kingdom Metazoa; phylum Mollusca; class Gastropoda; order Stylommatophora; family Helicidae; genus Cepaea; species Cepaea nemoralis. Next base: position 133,316 of record JACEFZ010002645.1, read on the forward strand.
TTCACACCTTTCTAAGTCGTTCAAAGCCGGACGATGCACCCACGTTCACACCTGTCAGCGTCTTAATTCACAATCACACAGGCTCGTAGTAACCAACAAATGTGATAAAAAACACTGTCACAGAATGACTGTACGTGACACACGGCGAATACAATTATAACCACTTTAATCGCACTTCTCACTCGCCGCAAACATTACAGGCATCGCTTAACCATAACGGCGATACCATTACACAATAAATATATACATTCAAAGCATCAGCTCATAACTTACAACACTACGTCCCAGGTGCACAGTCTTCTATACTCAAACAGGCGTTCTCTCTAATAGAGTCCACTCACACAAGCAATACGAGCACACATCTCCGATGTCTGTCCTCTAACACAGTCCGAGGCCGTCTGTATAGGCAGGGAGTCCTCGTTGGTCGTGTTTCCTTACTGCGCTGACTCCGTGCGCAACGCGTGCCACAACTGACCGTTCTCGTCACTGCGTAGTTAATGCCGCTCACAGGGGTACCTATCCGTAATTGCCAGGCGTCGATGATGAAGACACGGCAGATCTGGTGGGGAGAGTCATCCATTTCATTGTTATGTAACAAGGATTTCTTTGTTTGACAGTGATAGGTAAGTAAACTACAAGTGTGAATAAAGGCAATAAAGTAGCAATCATAGCATAAATATGTCATAGAATCCTCGTGTTATTGCGAAAATATTATCACCAGCTCAGAATAATTCCCAGGTCAAGGTGTTAATCGAGCTGGTCTCTAGGTCAGTGTTTTTCATTTTTTCTGCTAAAGCAGATCTTTACACAAATGTTTACATTGCTCAAGGAACTCTGTGTGATGATCCAAGTGTCTGTCCTACTTTATGTAATAAACCAGATAGGCAGAATTGTTGCAATTAGGCGATTTCGGTATGTTTCGGCAGAACCCCTGGCTGCCACTCGTGGAACCCCGTTTGAAAAACTCTGTTCTAGGCTGTTTATTTAGGCCGGCCCTATTTATATATCTTGCACACCTTATTATAAATATGAGTTATATTCTATTACCAAATGTACCTATACACTTTATATGTACCTTTGGTGAGCCGTATTTTCACCATTTACCTCTAGTCTTCTGCTTTCCCTGTATTTCAATAGGATTTTAATTATGTTTCTAATTGAATGGTTTTTTGTTTTTTTTTTCATTTTTAGATCTCGTGTACTTCACCATTCATTGTGGCTACTAAGAAAAGAAAAGTGGATGCCGAGTGTCGCGCTTTCAATGAAGAATGGAGAGTAAAGTACTTCTTTGTGAAAACAAAGGACCAGAAAACCAGTTGCGTAATATGCAGCAAAAGTGTTGCCGTTTTGATAGAGTACAATCTTCGACGTCACTATGAAACACAACATCTATCAACATATTCACAGTTTTCTGGAAAGCTACGCTCTGGGAAATATGAGTCCATGAAACGTAGTTTAGAAACACGAAGAGATCTGTTCACGAGAAAGTTTTCTGAAAATGAATCTGTCACTCGTACAAGTACAAAATAGTGCATAAGATGGCAGAACGAGGAAAACAGTTTACTGATGGCAACTTCATCAAAGAGTGCATGATGGAAGCAGAAAATGACTTATGTCCCGAGAAAACCGATTTATTTGGAACTATCAGCCTTTCGGCAAGTTCATTTGCACGAAGAACTTGTAAAGAACTTAGTGCTACAGATTCTTTCCCCCACATATCCTTTAAAGGACATCGCTGTCAACATCGGTATCTTTCAGCTGAATGTTGATTTCTTGGCAAGATTACGATCAGTAGTTTGCCATTGCTTTCTGAGCCACCGGCTCACATACCCCTAAGTTACAAACAGGGCGAGAACCGCTATCGATTCTCGCGCAAGTTACGTTCCTCAGTGGATATATGGGATTACGGAGAAAGTCGCTAATTCCTAGGCCAGGAAGACCGGCAGTGCTACAGATAGCGAGAAAATTATGATCTTTTTGTGGTATTCTGATTTGAAAATTTCTCGTGTTCATTGGTGGTGTCAATTGGGATTTTCAGATAACGGAAGAGTTGGCATCCGTTTGCAGCATGCATGGAACAATAACTGGAAAAGTTATTTTCGTGGAAGTGCAAAAAGTTGTGCATGACTATAACCTTCATTGGAATCAGCTTCAAGGTGGTACAGTTGATGGAGGGAAAAAACACGGCTAGAGTGAGGAAAGGTCTGTTGGGGCAGATCAGGACTCGGAAGATTTGCAAATTTCGGGAGCTCTGTTCATACACTGTATCACACATCAGCAAGCATTCTGTTTGAAAGACTCAGATATTACTTGTGTACCGAAACCAGTCGTTTCTGCTGCGAACTTCATTCTGGGACATGCACTCATTCACCGTCAGTTTCAGGCTTTTCTTGAAGAAATTGATTCTGAATTCTGTGACTTGCCTTATCACACATCAGTGAGGTGGCTCAGCTGCGGTAAAGTCCTGTTTCGTTTTTAGAAGCTCCGAAACGAAATAGATGTTTTCCTCACTGAAGAAAAATATAGAGCTGATCCACAACTGTCAGATCCAATCTGGCGGTCAAAGTTATCATTTTTGGTCGACATCACATCCCACATGAATGAACTGAATTTAAAACTTCAGGAAAAGAATAAAATCGTCTGTGATCTCTACAGAATCATCAAAGGATTTTGGAGAAAGCTGTCATTGTTTGAAGCACAACTGGAAAGAGAAAACTTTTCTCATTTTCACAGTTTCAAATAGTTATGCGCTACAATCAGATGTTCAGATCTTGACAGAACTGAGAGTAACATTCTTCTGTTCCAGAATCCGTTCGATTGTAACCTTGATGATGTGCTAGTTGAACTACAATTGGAACCCGTTGACTTGCAAGCAAATGACTTGTTGAAAGAGAAGCACTGAGAAGGAACACTTATTGAATTTTGCCACTGCTTACTTGATGTTGAGTTTCCGAAACTGAAGAAATTTGCCCCTGGTATGGCACCAGTGTTTGGAACAACTTATGTCTGTGAGCAAAAATTTTCAGAAATGAAGTATGTGAAGTCAACACATCGAACGAGATTGTTTGATGAACATTTGAAAACAATTCTCTCGATTGAGTGAAGCAATTCCAAACCAAGCATTGATGTTATCTTGAAAGCCAAATATCAGTTTCACAAATCTCACTAACATTTTTTTGCTGCTTAGTTTGTGAGATTCGGATATGTGCACACTTGTCTGATGTAACTATCTTTTTGCTAACGCCGCCTTCTTTGATAAAATTTTTAAGTAAATAAATATTTTGGTTGTCTGTTTTTTGTGCATTGCACGCCACTCACCCATGATTAACTTAGTTTTTCTTCTTTGTTACAGAACTTTCTTTTTACCAGAGCTTTCGTTCTGGCTTGCAAGTATTGTTAAAGATAGTTGCATATCCTTTACAGGACGGTTGCAGTCAACACCAGCATTTTTTTCTGTTGTTGATGTCTTGGCAACTTTACGTTCAGTAGTTTGCGATTGATTTCTGAACGACCGGCACCCATACAATTACGTTAAAAAAAACAATTCAGCGCGGTCTGCTGTCAAATCGCGCGCAGCTGTCTTTCGAACGCGGATATACGGGATTACGAACCGTGTCCGTAAGACCTTCGATACGGAGACGGCGCAAGTATTGTACAGAATGAGTATCCGGCCCGCGCTCGTCATTGTGTCAGTTATCCGTCCAGCCATGAAAAACAAGTTTGTGTCCCCTGGACTAGGGGAACAGCATGAAAGAGGTTGCAGACTTCTACAGTGGACAAAAGAACATGATATGATTATTGGAAACACCTGGTATCAACAGCACCAAAGGAGATTATGGACATGGAGGAGTCCTGATCATAAGATCAGAAATCAGACTGATTACATTCTCATCAACAGAAGATTTCGAAATGACTCAAAAGTCGCAAAAGCTATACCAAGCGCAGACTGCTACAGCGACCATAGATTAATCTTAAGTAATATACATATACAATTAAAGAAAGTCAAATATACACCAAACAAAAAAAATTGATCTACGGGCGTTGAAGAGTAAGGAGATAAAAGATAAATTCAACGTAGAGGTAAGGAACAGATTTGATGCATTGTCCAATATGGAAATATTATTTCAAGGTATCATCGACCAATGGGTGATATTAAGGAAATCAGTCAACCAAACAACCATCCTAAAAATACAAACAATAGGACGCAAGAAATTGAGGACGGAAGACATCTTAAAACTCATGGAAATAAGAAAAACCAACAAAAATAACAAGTAAAAATATGAAGAGATTCATAGGAATATTAGGAAGCTATGCAAAGAGGACAAAGAAACATGTCTTGAGGAAAATTACAAGGAAATTGAAAACCAACACGACACCAGGAATACCAAACTAATGCACAAAAGAATTAATGACATCACTAACAAAAGAACACACACATAGCGGTTTGCTTAGAAATCAAATATGGCAAAATCATAATATAAAATAAGCTCAGATTTTACTGGCGTTGTCAGATTATGTAAAAGACCTTTAGGATTATACAAGAGAAGAACATTATGATCATCGGAATAATAATGAAGGACCATCAATTTTGAAGATGGAAGTTCAGAATGCTCTTAACCATATGAAAACTAGCAAGACCCCGTGTACAGATAACATCACAATAGAAATGATAAATGGCCTTAGAAGAATATGGAATAGACCAAGTCACCAGACTGCTGAACGGAATATATGATACTAGAGATATACCTCTTGAATTATGCAATTCTATATTTATTGCAATAGCGAAAAGATCAGGAGCCTTGGAATGTGATCAACATCGAACAATTAGTATTATGAGACACATCACGAAGATTTTGTTGAGAATTATCAGGCAAAGAGTTAGGAAGAAAATACAACCCGAAATAGGAGAAGAACGATGTGGGTTTGTAGAAGGCAAGGGGTCAGTAAATGCTGTGTCTATACTGAGAACAGAAACTGAAAAACATCTATAGAAGTAAACAAAGAATTATGTCTTTGTTTTGTTAACTACACAAAGGCTTTCGGTAAAGTGAGACATGTCGACATGATAAGGATGCTTGAAGATCTACAAATTGATGGAAAAGACCTTAGACTTGTAAAAAACATATATTGGAAACAATAAGCTGCCATCACAACTGATAATGATGTAGGTCAATATCAGATATTAAAAGATGTATGAGACAGGGATGTATAATGTCTCCAGATCTTTTCTCCTTGTACAGTGAAAATATTTTCAGAAATATAGAAGATATGGAAGGAATCAACATTGGGGGACGATACATCAAAAACATTAGATATGCAGATGATACAGTCTTGATTGCAGACAATGAACAGACCTGCAACATTTAGTAGATGCGGTTGTTGCACACAGTGAACAACTAGGGTTAGAATTGAATAGTAAGAAGACTCAGATTATGGTCTTCACTGGAAAGAAGGAAATACCACAATGTGATATACGAGTAAATGGGCATATTATGATTGATTGATTGATTGATTGATTGATTGATTGACTGATTGATTCATTGATTGATTGATTGATTTAGGAACCGACATCACAGCATTCGTGGCATTCCCATATGCGCTCCGTCCTCATCCTCAGCAGCCAGCGAAGAGTTCCAACACAAATAGTACCTGTAGCAATTTGATTATATGTCCGTCTCACCTTTCCTCTGAGCGTCGAGCGTTGGCCACATCCCATCGTCACTCCTCGCTGTCGCATTCTTGCCAGACTATGGTGATCCATTTGCTCCTGCGTAATGTACACGTGCTCCCACAAGGCCGCAACCACGTCTGCCTTGTCATGCATCAATACTCCGCCAAGTTTTGCAGAGCCAGCCAGTCTGTCCACCTGTTCATTCCCCAGAACACTGGCAGCCCCAGAGAAAAGATCCAGGTGATGATTGCCACCTGTGACCTTCGAAGCGAAGCACGCCACTCTGCTTGAAGCTTGCCTTTCCTCACCTTCCTTATCATGCTTTCTGAGTCAGTTACGGTCACGATATGTGTGTGTGTGTGTGTGTGTGTGTGTGTGTGTGTGTGTGAATGTGTGTGTGTGTGTCGTATTCTCCATCCAGCGGAGAGCTGCACTGACCGCCTCCACCTCCATTCTTAAGCTAGATGTGGTATCATACGCCAGGCTCTCCTGCACCAAACGTCGACCATTAGCTTTTGCTAAGAACCCCAGGCACTTCTCCCATATCTCAACACCGAACCATCTGAGTAGATAATCATATCACCCGAGTGAGCATTATTCTGAATTATTTGCTGGATTTCCACTTCAGTGGCCCCTGCTGGCCACTCCCTGCACTGCCGTCTCAATGTGATTATATCTCTGCATATGTCTGACTGCTCCGCTGGCACTCTTACCCATCCTTTCCTCGCCTAATGTTCTCCAAGATGCACACCTGTCTGATCGTATCCTCCGCATGCGCCATCCATGATTTCCCTCTTATCAGTCACCGTAACTGCATCCAGCGCCTCATGCAACGGGTGATCTGTGTCTGCAGCTACTCTGAGGTATGCCTTCGCATGCATCACCTTGAGCCTATCAGCAACAGTCGGCAGACCAAGGATGTAACGCATACACACTACTGAGGTGTCTCTGGTGCATCACAGAATGACCCGCATAGCTTCGTTCTGTATGCGCTCTAATTTCACCAGCTGACTCTTTGAGACAGTGAACAGTCCTAGTCCATAATAAATCAATAGACACATTCTTTAGCAAGTGAATCGGTGCAGTTATCTCGGAACAGTCATAACATCTGATGCGAGGTGCCTTGATGAGATTAGAACAGGAATCGCTATGGCAAAAGTAGCATTTAGCACGATGAAAAACATACTGACCAATACAAAGATATCATTTGAAACAAGAGAAAGGGTGTTGAGGTGCTGCATGGGAACCTGTACTTTTGTATAGATGTGAAGCGTGAACAGTTATTAGTTATCAATTATCAGTTGGGGCATCTTCATTGCACTCCAAGCAGGTCCATATGTGCTCAGATCCTCCCCTCAGCATATGCATCAGCGTTCGGTGTCTAATAGTGGCAGTTCTGTTTTGGTTAACGAGGCACCTCGTTTTTCCGATGTACCTCTTTCCGATGTGCCCTGCCAATTCTTACTCCCAAGTCTTTCATCCTGGACAGCAATGTGGATTCACTGACGTCAAAGTCTTCTGTTCTCGACATGTCTTTAAGGACGTTAAGAACATCGGCACGATCCATGGGCTGGCCATCTACAGGGGGTGCAGAGCCAGCCAGTTTATCAGCTCGTTCATTTCCCTCGACTCCCGCATGTCCCGGAACAAAGATGAAGGTGACATTACGAACATCAGCAGACAAGCTGAAAAACATCTGATGGCTGTGAAAATGTGGTTTCTGCGGAAAATGCAAAGAATACCATGGATAGACAGAAAAACCAATGAACAAGTCCTTCAAGAAACAAATGAAGATTGTAAACTTATTAGAGTCATTAAGCGTAGACAGTCAACATTTTTGGGCATGTTAGAAGAAGAAATGACTCGGAGAACTTGGTGAGAACTGGCAAGATCGAAGGGAAGAGACCAAGGGGAAGACTGAGAAGAAAAAAAGAAAACCTTGGCCACACTTCTTTTAACTTGCTGTTCTCACAGCCTGTTCTTGGTTGTAGATTCAACGTCATCACCTGGTTCTCATAAACGACTTACTTCTCGTAGAACATTCAGAATATCTGCCTTGTCCTTGGCTCGTCCGCTTTCCACAGTAGCCTTAACTGCAAGCATGTTAGCCTGCTCATTTCCGCAAGCCCTGGCACGAAAATGAAACTTATCTTAGCCAGCAAAGACCGCTCCAGAGACATCAATCACTCTCTTCGGACCCACCAAATGTTTATCTTCCTGAGCGTCACCTTCCCATTGAGTCACTAATGATACATACCCGAGTGAATGTCTGTGTCTCGAGCCATGTTATTGCTTTACTTACTGCCATGACTTCCATAGTCAGGCAACTTGTGGTCAAAGCAAAAGCACCAGACTCTTCCTTCACAATTCTCCCGGCGGCCTAAACCGTAAAGGCCCATGAACTTCTTACTCGTCGAAAGACTGACTCATCCATGTAAATGACAGCATCACCCTCTAAAGAATTCTCGAAGATCAGAGCCTGTATTTCCGCCTCCATGGCAGCTGGATGTTCTTGTCTGCATTTCCTGTCTAGGTGGATGCAAACTGAAAAGGATGTACAGACTCTGTTGGGACTTGTACCCACTACTCGCCAGGTTCTAAGTCCTCAAGTGAACACACCTGTTCAAGATTGTCTTCGGCTTGACCAATCCACGACCTTCCTCTTTTTAATCTGCTGCCCTTCACCTTCTTAATCTCTCTATGCAATGGATGCTGTGAGTTTGCGATGAGTCTGAGGTAGGCACGTGCTCGGCAATATTGTATTATGTCGCCCATTTTTAGAAAATCAAAAATGTAGCGCATCGCCCTGCATGGTGTATCTCTTGTAAAATCCAAGAATAATGCGCATAGCTTCGTTCTATATACTTTTCAACCATTCCATCTGCTTGTGGTCGAGAGTCAGGATTGCCATCGCATACTCAAAAACAGAAAGAACCAGACCCTCGTAAAGAAGACATACATGGCGCTGCTCAGTTTTCCGACGTCATCAGCCGCATCGCAGTCAAACCCCGCTTGGCCTTTTTTATCACCTGGTCTACGGACTCAGTGTAAGCAAGGCTTCGGTCAAAACGTATCCCCGGGTAATTGATTGCCTGCGTTCTTTCCACAGTCTCTGAGCACAGGTTTACAGTTGGTGTTGGAGTTTTTACAATATGGTTATTCAAAGAGAACACTGATGCCTTCGTTGGGTTTACTATCGCCCCGACTTCAACTCAAAACGTGCTTGCTTGCTTGCTTTCTTATGTTCGCTGGCTATGATCTCCAGCGCGAAGTCATGTATGCTTATGCGACTGAGTTCTGTTTGTAGTTCCACAGCAACATGATCTCTATCTTTACTCTGACGATACACTAACATGTCGTCGGCAAATGGCAATGTCCTTCCCGGTCCTGTGATCTGCTCACGGTGATTCTCACAGTATAGGCGTTGAACAGCACCGTAAATAATGTTGAACCCTGTGGCACGCCAGTATATATTGTCAGTTTTTCAGAAATCGAGCTGCCACATCTAAACTCTACTTTTCGTTGGTAAAGGTCTGCCACGAACCAACTAAGGAGGAATGGTGGGCTTATCTTGAGTTCAAGAAGTTGAATCATTAAAGAAAAAACATCCAACAGTACTATGTTGTATGCATCCTCAAGATCAATTGCGGCAGCACGTTTCAATGCCTGAGTGAAAACCTTCATAGACGTAATGGGCAAAGACTGCTGCGTTGGTCCATGTTTCTCTGTTTGGACGGTACCCTCCAAGGGTCGGTATTATCTATATTATAAACATCTCCACAATTGTGTTAACTCTGGCTTGTATATCGCCACGTGTATCTTGTATATCTCCACACTTGTGTTAACACTATATTGTATATCTCCACATGTGCGTTTACTATATCTTGTATATCTCCACACTTGTGTTAAATGTATTTTGTATAATGGCACACTTGTTAGCAATCTCTTTTGTATTGCCACACGTGTGTTAACTCTAGCTTGTATACCTTCACTCTATCTTGTATACCTTCACTCTTATGTTAAGTCTACTTGATATATGTTCACTCGTGTATTAACGCTGCCTCGTTAAACGCCACAGATATGTTAACTCTATCTTGTGTATTTATAGATTTGTGTTAACACTATCTTGTATATTTCCACACTTGTCTTAATTCTATATTGTATTAATTCAAACGTGTGTTAACCCTATCGTGTATATCCCCACACGTTTGTAAAATCTATCTTTTATATCTTAACTATATCTTGTATTTCTCCACATGTGTGTTAACACTATCATGTATGTCTCTACATCTGTGTTAACTCTATTTTGCATATCGCCATACTTGTGTTAACAATGTCTTTTATATCGCCACACTTGTGTTAACTATATCTTGTATATCGCCAAACTTGTGTTAACGCTAACTTTAGATATCCATATGTGTGACATCTCATTTACAGGAACCTGGACTACGCCCTCATTTCCACAAATGCCATGTATATCAGCGTCGAGCCATTCGCCCAGTTCCTCAGCCCTTTATTCTCCAGTAGAACCGACCCTCCTTTCCACGCGCTCAGTGTGGTGAGTCCATAGCAACCAATCATTTCTTTCGAAACGTGCTAAAGCAGTTCATCACACACACACACACACACACACACACACACACACACTTACACATACCGCCAGTATCATCATCATGCGTCTCACCACCTGTCTTAGGTTTCCTGTCTCCTATATACCTTTAGGTTGGTGTACACACAAAGTTGTTGAAAATTAAGACGGATCAATGCATAGAGATGTGGGAAATTTAGACACTTGAACACATATAGATGTGAGAAATATAGACGGGTTAAGAATCTTGTGATAACGTTTATGATACACTTACTACGGTGAACTTGTATTTGAAACAATATGTAAAAGTCAATGTAGCCACATTAGTGGTAATGTCTAGAAGGTGCTGCCTCAATCTGGCAGCTAACCTAAGATCTAGATCGCCGATGTATTTCATGGCAATAACATAACACCTCTGTTTATGCGGGGGACCGCCTCACAAATGTTGCCAGTGGCTTCGGGTAATGTCAGCCTCAGAGTCTGAATCATACATGGGCATATCGCAATACGAGATGTAGGACAGCCACGGTGAGGGTATGGGAGACAGCAAGCTGGGACAATCTTCTCTTGAGTAGTACGTCCCTGGGAATTCTATCACTTCTATATGTCGGTCTATGCGCCTCTAATAAACCCAAACAGGATCTTAGGTTAGGCACGGGGCATGGAATAGTGACTGAATAGGGAATGTTTAACACTAGCATTGTGGAGATGGTCCGACAAAGTATAGGTCTAAAGTTATGTCGTTTATGCTTGGAAGAGAAATCCTTGGCTTAAAGACTTTCACTGATGGGGAGATGACAATATATTTTCACATATCCAGAAGAATTCCACAAGATCCTGGCCTTTATGAAGGAAGCCACCGTGATCGTGGCAGAATCGTTGGGACGCCATTAGTTGAAAGACAGAAATTAATTCGTGCAGAAGGAAGGATGGGAAAAGGTATGGAGAGGAAAATTGTGTGAATCTGCCCGTTTATAGTAAACTGAGGTAAAAGTGCATTCTTACCCTAGAGAGTATGTAGGTTTAAACAGCTGATGGGTGAGACAAAGTTATGGGTTCATCTGATGATAGAATGCAGCTAGACGTGGTGGGGATGCAGTGGCGGAGTTAAGACAAGGCCACATTTGATACACCGAACCAATCCTCACTGATATGACTGTCTGTCGAGCTTAGGAAACCCAATGTTATTTTGATTCCATACGTAATATCCACGAGAGCCGATAAATAGACAGGCATATCTTAACACGATCATATACCATGATAGTAAACTTTGGGGATCATGGCTTACATTCTAAATGAGTCTTGCATTATGTATTCTTATCCCTACGATGGTATATGGTAAGCAAGCCAGATGTATTTGTCTCTGCCTTCTATTTTTTCTTTTCTCATCAATGCTGTTAATTGTCAGTATATGGTCTGGTGTAGTTCTTCTCTGGCCCAAATTCTTTTCAATTTGTATATCCGATTTCAATACTTATTTAACGGGTTCACGTCTTTCTCGTAGAACTGTCCCATTCGTTTTTCTGTCCTTCTGTGGTATTCTTGTAGAACTGTCCTATTCGTTGTTCTCTCTGTATATGCTGTTCTTGTAGAACGATCTCATCCATTGGTCTGTCCGTCTATGGTATTCCTCTAGGACGGTATTCTTCGTTGTTCTGTCCATTTGTGGAAAACTGTCTCATTCGTTCTTCTGTCGGTCTGTGGTATACTTGTAGGGCTGTCTCCTTTGTTGTTCTTCCGGCTGCAGTACTCATGTAGAATTGTCTCCCTAGTTGTTCTGTCCGTCTGTGGTATGTATTCTTGTAAAACTATTTCATTCGTTGTTATGTCCGTCTGTGGTATACTTGCAGGGCTGTCTCAATCATTGTTCTGTCCGTCTGTGGTATTCTTGTAGGACTGTCTCATCCGTTGTGTGTGTGAGAGATGAGTGTATTGGTGGGGGATGTGTGAGTTTGTGGGAAGATGTATGTGAGCCGCGGATGTGTGTGGTGGGTGTGTGTGGGTGGGAGGTGTGCGTTTTTAGGTGTTTATGGGTGGGGATATGTGTGGGCAGATGGGGAGATGTGTTTGTGGGTGGGGATGTGTGTATAGGTGGGGGATGTGTAGTTGAGAGGTGGCGGATATTGGGTGGGTGAGTGGCTCTAGGTTGGCTGATGTGTGTGTGGTTGGGGAGGTGTGGTGGTTGGGGGATGTGAGGGTGGCTGCGGGATGTGTGGGTGGCTGCGGGATGTGAGAGTGGATGGGGGATGTGTCTCATAACATTGCAATATGCACTGTTTATGTTTACAACTTTCATTTGACAATATTTTTTTTCCCATGTGAATGCATCATGCGTAATATGCATTGTTTATGCTTACAAAATCCATTTGACAATGTTTTCTTTTCAATTTTTAAATGTAACATGAACATTTGATGAATGAAAGATGAGTGATTGAAAGGACCGAATGTAAGACGGGCCTGTGTGCCCAATTTGTTACCCTTTTAAAATAAAGTGCATTCGTTTGTTCGTTCGTTCGTTCTGTCAGTCTATGATAGTCTTGCACAGGACTGTTTCATTCGTTGTTCTGGCCGTCCGTGGCGTTAATGTAGGATTGTATAATTCGTTGTTCTCTGCCCGTCTGTGATATTCTTGTAGGACTGTCTCACTCGTTGTTCTGTCAATCTCTTGAATTCATGTAGGACTGTTTCATTGGTTGTTCTTTCCGTCTGTGGAATTCTTGTACAACTGCTTCATTCGTTGTTCTGTCCTTTTGAGGTATTCTTGTATTCTATCCGTCTGTGGGATTCGTGTAGGAATCTCTAATTCGTTGTTCTATCAATCTGTGATATTCTTGTAGAAATGTCCCATTCGTTGTTCTGTTCGTCTGTGGTATTCTTGTAGGACTGTCTCATACGTTTTTCTGTACTTCTGAGATATTCTTATAAGGATGTATAAATCGTTGTTCTGACCATCTGTGGTATATTAATAGAATTGTCTAATTCGTTGTTCTGTCCGTACGTGGTATCATTGTAGTTAACTCTATCGTACATATCTTGACACTTTTGTATCTCTGTCGTAATAAGTGTCGTCCCTGGGGTGAGGAGAATCAACACCCACATTATTTTAACCCCGTATAATTATCTTGAGGATCTCCTAGCTTTCTGTCCACAACACCCCGTCAGTCTTCGGATCCCTCTCTCTCTCTCTCTCTCTTACCAATGGACCATGCCCCCTCTCATTCTTTTCCAAAACATACCCACACAACACTAGCCTCTAACACAAATTACAAATTAATTTAATAAAGAAAAAGTGTCAGGTGTGTGCAAAGTGTATGTGTAGAATGTCTGTCGTATAATCTAGTGTGTATGCAGAATCAGACCGAACAGCTCAGGATCAAAGTCTGCTTCATCACTGTACTGGCCACACAACAGCACCATATATCAAGTACAAGAAGACCTCACCAAATGATGCGTCTCTCCGGCCAAATGTCGACTTCATCTAATAGCTCTCGAATAGTCCGGATACCTGGTCACCAATAGTGGATATAGTCCAATACTGACCCTGAATCTGACACACACAATGTAACTAATAGGTCACTAAAAGTTCTGTGATCAGATAACACTCGTTCCGTAATATAATGGTTACTGTCCCATTGAAACTAAATGTTCGTAGTTAAGGTCATAGGAATTCACTAATTAGAAAACTCAAAGTTAATTGGTAATGTTTTACAAGAATTCCTCATTAAGAAACCACAATGTTAATTTTACAGTTTTCTATATAGTACTATTGTTCTTATTACTGGTATTATTGTTGTCAGCAACCTAGCTTTGACAGGCACACATGGATTCTTCTTTTGCACCACACGAATGATAACTCGTACGTCGTACAAAAGGATATAAATTTATTCTAAACTAGTTACATAATAGCTCCGAGAGCTGATAACCACATAGATCATATACATCATGACAATATTACGTTATGTCGTTATCTATGGTAATATCTACTGTATTAATCTAAGCCTAAGTCACCACTATTTCTACTGTCCTATAAACAACACAGTATTCAGAGCGAATACTACGATCTGTCTCCTACGCTGTCTTGTCCCCGTCTGCTTGACTTTCGTGGCGTGTCCAGCCACGAGCCGGTGACCCTTCGTGCGTCAGCAGGTTTGCGTGCTCGGTATTCCAGCACGCGTTTAGTGGCTTGTCAATAGGTTACTATTCTAGAGTTACCACTATTAATGGATACTCCTCGTGGTAATGGTTTCCCCACTCTAACCTGGGTAACTCCTGATCATGTCCTACCGTGTCCCCTTTATGACACGTGTGTGTCCTGTCGGAGAACTGTTCACAGTTCTCCCTGCTGCTTCTGTCCCTTCTATTTCCTATTTTCTAGATAGGGATGTTATCTCCATCCTGTCTTAGTCCTATTCCTGAGTTCTACTCCTCTCTTCTCTATCTGCCTACATGCGGCTCTTGAAAATTGTAAGTATATGTATTCTAATATAATAAGAATCTCCACCGAGGAATCACTCTGAAATGATCACCAGTTTCTGCTAAGCAGAGGCCAGGTTCTTGCAGACCCTCTGGTTATGGGTCCAGTGCAAAAGCCGCTGAGTAAAAAAAAAATTCCTTCAATAATCGAGCCATACGTTTCTGTTACTTCTTGGGAAATCTAGTGGAACCTGTTGAAGAGAGAACACACCTGGTGAGAGCAACCCGATTCCCACCTTTATTAGGTGAGTGTTGGCCAACGGCCGCACTCAGATATATAACAGAAAACAAAACTCTGTAATAATGCAGAGGAGCTCATCACATTGGTCTGAGTCATGGTAAGACAAGGAAAGACTAAAGGAAAAGTGCAGAAACCCAGTAGACACCCTACTGGAAGATCCGACCACTTTACATTTCCTTTATCCCCCCCAACCATCCTCAATCTCCCTAAACATCATCCCACTACATTGTTTTTAACTCACTGAGATAATTGATATCTCACACAAGCTAGTTTAAGCAACGCGACAGCATACTGTTGCCGACGCTATTATAATACATTCTCCCAACGCACATTACTACACTCGATTCCTAAGAATAATTTAATTTATGTCTATTAAATTAAATACCATATATTTATTCCGGTTTGAAAATTGAGACTACTAAATCACACAAAGGAAAATGTCCACCAATGTAAATCGACAGTTAGTTAGTTAGTTATCAGTTGGGGTATCTTCGTTACACTCCGGACATGTCCATAGGTGCTCAGATCCTCCCCACAGCATATGCATCAGCGTCCGGTGGCTAATAGTGCCAGTTCTGTGTTGGTTGACGAGGCGCTTTGTTTTCCCGATGTACCTCTCGCGTCTGGCTGTGCCGATTCTTACTCCCAGGTCTTTCATCCTGGAAAGCGATGTGGAATCACTGGCGTCAAAATCCTCTGTTCTCGCCATATCTTTAAGGGCGTTAATAACATCGGCACGATCCATGGGCTGGCCATCTACAGGGGGTGCAGAGCCAGCCAATTTATCAGCTCGTTCATTTCCCTCGACTCCCGCATGTCCCGGGACGAAGATGAAGGTGACTTTGCGGACAACAGACTTCCGCAGCGACTCAGTCCACTGTCTACGTACAGATCCAGCTTCGACCTTCTGAATCATGCTCATTGAATCACTTAGTACACACACGTTGGTATAATGCTGTGATTCCAGCCATATGAAAGCCTGTGTAACTGCCATCACCTCCATCGTCATGCTGCTCGTGGTCATAGAGTGGGCACCACTGGATTCTTGAACGGTTCGGCCCGCTGAACGGGCTGTAAATGCCCACGCACTTCTCTGCTGCTTTACAACAGATCCATCTGTATAGATGAGCACTTCGGGGCTATCTGAGTGATCATAGATGAGCGCGTTGAACCTCTGCATTGACAGCGGCAGGGTTCTGCTCTCTGCACCGTCTGTCGAGTGTGATAATGCAGGAGAAGGTACACTTAAAAGCTGGAGGCACCGGCACCCATTCCTTGCCGGGGTTGATACTGGTAAGACTGCAGACCTGTCCGACGACATCTTCCGCCCGACCCATCCATGATTTGCCCCTCTTTAGCCTGTCACCCTTTTCTCTGAATACAGCGTCATGCAGAGGGTGCTGCTCATCTGCACTTATTTTTAAGTATGCACGAGCTCTCCAGATCTTGATCCTGTGTTCCATTGTCGGGAAGTCAAGGAGGTATCTCATTGCTACACAGCTGGTGTCTCTCGTGCAGCCCAAAATGATGCGCATGGCTTCGTTTTGTACCTTTTCAAGTCTTCCAATCTGTGTAGGGCTGACAGTGAGGATGGCCAGGGCATACTCGATGCGTGAAAGCACAAGTCCTTGGAACAGAAGTAATAGCAGTCTTTGCTCGATATTGGCAGTCGCCATGACTCTCATTGCTGCCAAACCTTTTCGAGCCTTCGTTATGACATAATCGACATGATCTCTGAAGGACAGGCTACGATCAAGCCTCACGCCAAGATATGTCATTGACTGGGTTCTACTCAGAATGCTCCCATCCATTCTTACTGCCGGCAGGTCTGTTTTCACAATATGATTGTTTAGTGAGAACCATGTAACCGTTGCCTTTGCAGGGTTGACAAGGGCATCGGCATCAGCACACCATGAGGAGATTCGATCTAGTTCGCCCTGCATATAGTTGGCAACCGCCTGTCTATCTCGACCCTGTCGATACACGAGGATGTCGTCAACGAATGATAGAGTCCTACCCCTCCCATCCAACTGTTGTTCAGTGATCGGCACCGTATACACGTTGAATAGTACTGGTGACAGTGGTAAACCCTGCGGCAATCCTGGACATATCGTTATCGGCTCAGAAGACCAGCTCCCGCATCTTAGCACCACCTTCCTTTGGAGTAGAACTGCAGCTATCCATCGTACAAGGTGAGGGTGCACTTTCAGTCTGAGGAGGGTTTGCATCAAGTGCTCGAAAGATACTCTGTTATATGCGTCCTCTAAGTCTATGGCGGCCGCACTGTAGTCCCTCTCCAGAATCAGCGGTAAGGAATCAGCGGTAAGGCCGCAACAACAATGAACATGTTAACAAATAGTGTCTTGGAGAACAGGAAGCTTATTGCCAAAACAAAAGTCCTCGTCTACCAAACCTGTGTCCTTATAGTACTCTTCTTTATGACAGTGAAACCTGGACAACTTACTCACATCAAGAGAAACGTTTAAACAGCCTTCATATGCGGTGTCTGCAAAGAATACTTGGTATTAAGTGGCAAGACAAAATCACAATTACTTAAGTATTGGAAAGATCAGGTTGTGTGACGGTGTATTCCATGCTCAGTCTTCGTAGACTTAGATGGATAGTACATGTTAGGAGGATGGATGATGGTAGAATACCAAAGGACATCTTTTTTGGTGAATTACAGATGGGTAAGAGATCTCAGGGTCGGCCGCTACTACGATACAAAGATCTGTGTAAGCGGGACATGATTGATACAGACATTGATAATGCACAGTGGGAGCAAGTCGCCGCTGAACGTGTTGCATGGAGGGCAACTATCAGAAATGGAATAAAGACAAAGGAGAAAATGATTGCAGATAAAGCACACACAGAAGTAGTGTAAGTGGGGCTCCATCACCTCCTTTTGTGGAGGTGGAGGTGGCGCACATTCCTTATATAAATCAACCATTTATCGATTTTGTGGCGCAAATTGCAATCTATTTTTAGCTCTTATCGATTTTCCTCCTCAAAGGGCGATAACTCCTTGGTATTATTGTTTTAAGAAGGCGTGGTCAAGAGGTGGTCAAGTAGTGGTCAAGTGGTCAAGTGACCCTTTAAATTGTAGGGGAGAGTACGGCTAATGATGTGGTGATGGATAAAGTGAGCGATGACATGGTCAAGTTGTGGTCAAGAAGTGGTCAAGTGATCAAAGGGTGGTCAAGTGATACCTTAAATTGTATGGAAGGGTACGTGTAGTGATGTGGTGGTGGTTAATGTGAGCGATGACGTGGCCAAGTGGTGGTCAAGAGGTGGTCAAGTGACGAAATTTTAGTGGAAAGTAGTTGTAATGATATGGTGATGATTAAAGGGTGGTAAATTAGTGGTCAAGCAGTGGTAAAGCAGTGGTCAAGTGGTGGTCAAGTGAGGAAAATTTTAGTGAAAAGTAGTTGTAATGATATGGTGATGATTAAAGGGTGGTAAATTAGTGGTCAAGCAGTGGTCAAGCAGTGGTCAAGTGGTGGTCAAGTGAGGAAAATTTTAGTGGAAAGTAGTTGTAATGATATGGTGATGATTAAAGGGTGGTAAATTAGTGGTCAAGCAGTGGTCAAGTGAGGAAAACTTTAGTGGAAAGTAGTTGTAATGATATGGTGATGATTAAAGGGTGGTAAATTAGTGGTCAAGAGGTGGTCAAGCTGTGGTCAAGTAGTGGTCAAGTGGTCAAGTGACCCCTTAATTTGTCAGGGAAAGTGAGTGTAGTAAGTTGGTGATGTTCGTGAGGTGGTCAAGTAGTGGTCAAGGGGTGGTCAAGTGGTCAAGGGGTGTTCGAGTGACCACTTAAATTATAGAGGAAGGTATGTGTAGTTACATGGCGGTGGATAAAGTGTCAATGATGTGGTCAAGTAGTGGTCAGGTGGTGGTCAAGAGGCGGTCAAGTACCGGTCAAGTGACCCCTTTAATTGTAGAGGAGAGTAGGTATAGTGAAACGGTAGTGGTTAAAGTGCTCGATGACGTGGTCAAGTAGTGGTCAAGCAGTGGTCAAGTGGTCAAGGGGTCGTCAAGTGACTACTTAAAATATAGAGGAGAATATGTGTAATGAAATGGTAGTGACAGGGTGACGATAAAGAGGTGGTCAAGTAGTGGTCAAGTGATCGAGTGACCACTTACATTGTAGAGGAAAGTAGTGTAGTGAAACCAGGATGGGTAAAGGGAAGAGAAAGCAGTAGTAAGCTTATTAATATTAATATTATAATATTAATTGTAGCGACACCAATAGTAATTGTAGCAGTAGTAGTAGCAACAGCAGCAATAGTACTAGTAATCATCACCATCATCATCATCATCATAACGTGTCTTACCATCGGACTATCACCCACACATTGCGATCTCCAACACCATTAAACAATTCCGGGGTTGACTCACACTACAGAAAATTACCTTCATGTAATGGTGGTACTCATAGTACCAATAGCACTAGTAGTAATAGTCACCAACATCAGCAAGAGACTTATCGCCTGACATTGGTCAGTATGACACTCCATAAACTATGATCTCCAACACCATGGATACAAATAGTAGAAGTAGTAGAAGTAGTAGTAGTAGTAGTGGTGGTGGTGGTGGTGGTGGTGGTGGTGGTGGTGGTGGTGGTGGTGGTGGTGGTGGTGGTGGTGGTGGTGGTGGTGGTGGTGGTGGTGGTGGTGGTGGTGGTGGTGGTGGTGGTGGTGGTGGTCGTCGTGGTCGTGGTGGTGGTGGTCGTGGTGGTCGTGGTGGTCGTGGTGGTGGTCGTGGTGGTGGTGGTGGTGGTGGTGGTGGTGGTGGTGGTGGTGGTGGTGGTGGTGGTGGTGGTGGTGGTGGTGGTGGTGGTGGTAATAGTATTAGTAGTGGTGGTAGTAGTGGTAGTAGTGGTAGTAGTGGTAGTAGTGGTAGTAGTGGTAGTAGTGGTAGTAGTGGTAGTAGTAGTAGTAGTAGTAGTAGTAGTAGTAGTAGTAGTAGTAGTAGTAGTAGTAGTAGTAGTAGAGTAGTAGTAGTAGTAGTAGGAGTAGGAGTAGTAGGAGTAATAGGAGTAGTAGTAGTAGTAGTAGTAGTAGTAGGAGTAGGAGTAGTAGAATAGCGAGGGTGCTTGTTGTTTCACTAAGTATTTGTATATCGTATGTAGTATAAAGCTAGTTTGTGTTGTATGCCATGTAAGGTGATACTGAAATATCTGTATTTTGTAGTTCTAAGAGGTGATGACGCCATAACCCACCACTCTATCATCTTATTGATAGTGTCTCCAGTGCCGCGAAAAAGGCTGATTGTGAGATATCGATCATTTCTCAAAGCGAATGCATCCGGGGCGCATGCCCATTACGAACAAACAACGATACGACACTTAAAAGGTAACTACAAGGCAAATGGTGTCGAGTATAGTGTAACGTATAAAACTTATGAGGTCATCGGTTGTCCATTCCATCACGGTCGACAAATAGGCGCTCACTAACTTCACAATATGCTCACTCAAATAAACATATAGGATGATAAGGCACCGACCCAAACAACGAAAACAGACAAAAACAAGGGAGAAAAAAATGACATAAGCGTAAAAATATAACACATACAAAGACAGATACAACAGCGACTAACAAAATAATAAAAATGACACGAAACAAATAACACACACACACACACACACACACACACACACACACGCACCACGCACACACACACACACACACACACACACACACACACACACAATGAAAACTGAAACAACCAATGAAAAATCGCTGACACGAACACTAGAAGCTGACACAAACACTAAACAAGGTACCTAAAGAAAAGCTAAACTTTGTTATCCAAAATGTGAAAGTAGGAAAATTTGATAGCCAATTGTGAAAAATATCACCCAAAGAGAGGAATATCTTGGCTAGAATTATAAAAAAGTAGGAGAACTATTTGCCAAATGGGAAAAAGTTAGGCCAAATACAGAAATATCTCAACCAAACATATAAAAAATAGGAAAATTGATAACCAAACGGGAAATATATTGACCAACTAGGGAAATGTGTTACTCAAAGAGGAAAAATAATGACCAAGTAACGAAATACATCGCTCAAACTTATGAAAACTAGGAAACTTTGTTAGCCAAATGGAAGAAACCTTGGTCAAGTAGGAAAATCTGTTAGCTAATTGTGAAAAATGTCGGCCAAATGCAGAAATAGTTCGGCCACACGTATGCAAACAAGGAAAGGTTGTTAGCCAGATAGGAAAAGTATTGACCAAGTAAGAAAATATGATAGCCAAAGGTGAAAAAATATCAGCCAAAGAGAGAAATATCTCATCCAAACTTATAAAAAGAAGGAAAATTCTCAACCAAATGAGAAAAAGTTAGACCAAATATAGTAATATCTCAAACTAATGAAAAGTAGGGAAACTTTGTTAACCAAAGGAGGGGAAAAACCTAGGTCAAGTAGGAAAATATGTTACCCAAATGTGAAAAATGTCGGCCAAATACAGAAATAGTTCGTCCACACGTATGCAAACTAGGAAAGGTTGTTAGCCAGATAGGAAAAATATTGCCCAAGTAAGAAAATTTGATAGCCAAATGTAAAATAATATCAGCCAAAGAGAGGAATATCTCGGCCAGACTTATAAAAAGTAGGAGAACTATTTGCCAAATGGGAAAAAGTTTGGCCAAATACAGAAATATCTCAACCAAACATATAAAAAACAGGAAAATTGATAACTAAACGGGAAATATATTGACCAACTAGGGAAATGTGTTACTCAAAGACGAAAAATAATGACCAAGTAACGAAATACATCGCTCAAACTTATGAAAACTAGGAAACTTTGTTAGCCAAAGGGGAAAAAAAACCTTGTTCAAGTAGGAAAATATGTTAGCCAAATGTGAAAAATGTCGGACAAATGCAGAAATAGTTCGGTCACATGTATGAAAACTAGGAAAAGTTGTTAGCCAGATAGCCAAATGTGAAAAAATATCAGCCAAAGAGAGAAATATCTCATCCAAACTTATAAAAAGAAGGAAAATTCGCAACCAAATGAGAAAAAGTTAGACCAAATATAGTAACATCTCAACCAAACTTATGAAAACTAAGAAACTTTGTTAGCCAAAGAGAAAAAACATTGGTCAAGTAGGAAACTCTGTTACCCAAATGTGAAAAATGTCCACCAAGTACAGAAATAACTTGTCCACACTTATGAAAACTACGAAAATTTGTTACCCAAATATGAAAAATATTGCCCAAGTAGGAAAATTTGAAAGCCAAATGTGAAAAAATATCACCCAAAGAGATAAATATCTCGTCCAGACTTATAAAAAGTTGGAAAATTTGTCAACCAAATGGGGTAAAGTTAGACCAAATACAGAAACATCTTAACCACATTTATAAAAAAGGAGGGGAAAACGTCGACCAAATACAGAAATAACTCAACCCAATTTATAAATATGGCAACGAAACTTATGAAACGTAGGAAAATGTGTTAACCAAAAGGGAAAATATGGTACACGTAACGAAATATCTCATCCAAACTTATAAAAAGTAGGAAAATATGTCAACCTAACGCGAACAATGTCGGTCAAATACAGAAATTTCTCAACCAAACTCATGAAAAGTAGGAACAACTTGTTACCCAACTAGGAAAAATATTGGTCAAGTAAAGAAATAGCGTGGCCAAACCTATAAAAACGTACCAACATTTGATAACACAACTTGGCCACTTGTTCTTACAAACTTGCTCGCTGGCTCAAACAATTTGTCCACTTGCTATTACAAGCGGTCGACCTATCCTATCAACTCACACACTTACCATAACAAATGTCCGTTTTCCCCAACAACGTGTCCACCGACTCTCTCATATTATCGACTCGCCCTATCAACTTACCCACTGGCTCTAACAACTTCCCCACATGGGCTCACAAAATTTCCACTTGTTATTACAATTTGTCGACACCCTCGCCCAAATTACCACTTACTCTTACAAACTGTCCCAACTGCGCTCACAAAGGTGTCCACTTGTGATTTCACGGCCTCCTCACCACATAGATAAATAGCCCTCATAAAATACAAATGTATCCCGCAAGTCATACAGAAGTGTCCCCCATATTGTCATCAAAAAATATTTGTGTGTGTGTGTAGGTAAGTTCATGTCTTTGGCAGTTCATATTTTGTAAATTCATTTCTTCAGCATAAGATTTGTGTAAGTTCACACCCTCATCATAAATTTTGTTGTGTAAGTTCATGTCTTCGACAGTTAATTTTTTTTTGCTTAGGCCTAGTTTTAGTGAAAATACAGAAGTCTATTGGCTAGAATTTCAACCTGAGTGGTCAATTACTAACACTGCCTGTGGACAGCTATTCTTACCCATGCGCTAAAGGTGAGAAAATGAACTTCCGTTGAATGGAAGCTACCGCAGACTTGAATTATTGAAACCCTCTGGAAAAAGTAGCGGCAGCTTAACCAGGAAAAGATAGAATTAGTTATCCCCCTAGTCTGAGATTTATGAAAATATATGCTCACACAAGCGATATTACTCATGACGTCATATAAACAAAAAATATAAAGGATAACAATTGTGGCTTGCCTCATTTGTTATCCTTTATATTTTTGTTTATATGACGTCATGAGTAATATCGCTTGTGTGAGCATATATTTTCATAATTCCCAGACTAAGGGGGATAACTAATTCGATCTTTTCCTGGTTAAGCTGCCGCTACTTTTTCCAGAGGGTTTCAATAATTCAAGTCTGCGGTAGCTTCCATTCAACGGAAGTTCATTTTCTCACCTTTAGCGCATGGGTAAGAATAGCTGTCCACAGGCAGTGTTAGTAATTGACCACTCAGGTTGAAATTCTAGCCAATAGACTTCTGTATTTTCACTAAAACTAGGCCTTAGCAAAAAAAAATGAACTGTCGAAGACATGAACTTACACATCAAAATTTATGATGAGGGTGTGAACTTACACAAATCTTATGCTGAAGAAATGAATTTACAAAATATGAACTGCCAAAGACATGAACTTACCTACACACACACACAAATATTTTTTGATGACAATATGGGGGACACTTCTGTATGACTTGCTGGATACATTTGTATTTTATGAGGGCTATTTATCTATGTGGTGAGGAGGCCGTGAAATCACAAGTGGACACCTTTGTGCGCGCAGTTGGGACAGTTTGTAAGAGTAAGTGGTAATTTGGGCGAGGGTGTCGACAAATTGTAATAACAAGTGGAAATTTTGTGAGCCCATGTGGGGAAGTTGTTAGAGCCAGTGGGTAAGTTGATAGGGCGAGTCGATAATATGAGAGAGTCGGTGGACACGTTGTTGGGGAAAACGGACATTTGTTATGGTAAGTGTGTGAGTTGATAGGATAGGTCGACCGCTTGTAATAGCAAGTGGACAAATTGTTTGAGCCAGCGAGCAAGTTTGTAAGAACAAGTGGCCAAGTTGTGTTATCAAATGTTGGTACGTTTTTATAGGTTTGGCCACGCTATTTCTTTACTTGACCAATATTTTTCCTAGTTGGGTAACAAGTTGTTCCTACTTTTCATGAGTTTGGTTGAGAAATTTCTGTATTTGACCGACATTGTTCGCGTTTGGTTGACATATTTTCCTACTTTTTATAAGTTTGGATGAGATATTTCGTTACGTGTACCATATTTTCCCTTTTGGTTAACACATTTTCCTACGTTTCATAAGTTTCGTTGCCATATTTATAAATTGGGTTGAGTTATTTCTGTATTTGGTCGACGTTTTCCCCTCCTTTTTTATAAATGTGGTTAAGATGTTTCTGTATTTGGTCTAACTTTACCCCATTTGGTTGACAAATTTTCCAACTTTTTATAAGTCTGGACGAGATATTTATCTCTTTGGGTGATATTTTTTCACATTTGGCTTTCAAATTTTCCTACTTGGGCAATATTTTTCATATTTGGGTAACAAATTTTCGTAGTTTTCATAAGTGTGGACAAGTTATTTCTGTACGTGGTGGACATTTTTCACATTTGGGTAACAGAGTTTCCTACTTGACCAAGGTTTTTTCTCTTTGGCTAACAAAGTTTCTTAGTTTTCATAAGTTTGGTTGAGATGTTACTATATTTGGTCTAACTTTTTCTCATTTGGTTGCGAATTTTCCTTCTTTTTATAAGTTTGGATGAGATATTTCTCTCTTTGGCTGATATTTTTTCACATTTGGCTATCTGGCTAACAACTTTTCCTAGTTTTCATACATGTGACCGAACTATTTCTGCATTTGTCCGACATTTTTCACATTTGGCTAACATATTTTCCTACTTGAACAAGGTTTTTTTTTTCCTTTGGCTAACAAAGTTTCCTAGTTTTCATAAGTTTGAGCGATGTATTTCGTTACTTGGTCATTATTTTTCGTCTTTGAGTAACACATTTCCCTAGTTGGTCAATATATTTCCCGTTTAGTTATCAATTTTCCTGTTTTTTATATGTTTGGTTGAGATATTTCTGTATTTGGCCAAACTTTTTCCCATTTGGCAAATAGTTCTCCTACTTTTTATAAGTCTGGCCGAGATATTCCTCTCTTTGGCTGATATTTTTTTACATTTGGCTATCAAATTTTCTTACTTGGGCAATATTTTTCCTATCTGGCTAACAACCGTTCCTAGTTTGCATACGTGTGGTCGAACTATTTCTGTATTTGTCCGACATTTTTCACATTTGGGTAACATATTTTCCTACTTGACCTAGGTTTTTCCCCTCCTTTGGTTAACAAAGTTTCCCTACTTTTCATTAGTTTGATTGAGATATTACTATATTTGGTCTAACTTTTTCTCATTTGGTTGAGAATTTTCCTTCTTTTTATAAGTTTGGATGAGATATTTCTCTCTTTGGCTGATATTTTTTCACCTTTAGCTATCACATTTTCTTACTTGGTCAATACTTTTCCTATCTGGCTAACAACCTTTCCTTGTTTGCATACGTGTGGCGGAACTATTTCTGCATTTAGCCGACATTTTTCACATTTGGCTAACAGATTTTCCTACTTGACCAAGGTTTCTTCCATTTGGCTAACAAAGTTTCCTAGTTTTCATAAGTTTGAGCGATGTATTTCGTTACTTGGTCATTATTTTTCCTCTTTGAGTAACACATTTCCCTAGTTGGTCAATATATTTCCCGTTTGGTTATCAATTTTCCTATTTTTTATATGTTTGGTTGAGATATTTCTGTATTTGGCCTAACTTTTTCCCATTTGGCAAATAGTTCTCCTACTTTTTTATAATTCTAGCCGAGATATTCCTCTCTTTGGGTGATATTTTTCACAATTGGCTATCAAATTTTCCTACTTTCACATTTTAGATAACAAAGTTTAGCTTTTCTTTAGGTACCTTGTTTAGTGTTTGTGTCAGCTTCTAGTGCTCGTGTCAGCGATTTTTCATTGGTTGTTTCAGTTTTCATTGTGTGTGTGTGTGTGTGTGTGTGCGTGTGCGTGTGTGTGTGTGTGTGTGTGTGTGTGTTATTTTTTCGTGTCATTTTTATTATTTTTTTATTCGCTGTTGTATCTGTCTTTGTATGTGTTATATTTTTACGCTTATGTCATTTTTTTCTCCCTTGTTTTTGTCTGTTTTCGTTGTTTGGGTCGGTGCCTTATCATCCTATATGTTTATTTGAGTGAGCATATTGTGAAGTTAGTGAGCGCCTATTTGTCGACCGTGATGGAATGGACAACCGATGACCTCATAAGTTTTGTACGTTACACTATACTCGACACCATTTGCCTTGTAGTTACCTTTTAAGTGTCGTATCGTTGTTTGTTCGTAATGGGCATTCGCCCCGGATGCATTCGCTTTGAGAAATGATCGATATCTCACAATCAGCCTTTTTCGCGGCACTGGAGACACTATCAATAAGATGATAGAGTGGTGGGTTATGGCGTCATCACCTCTTAGAACTACAAAATACAGATATTTCAGTATCACCTTACATGGCATACAACACAAACTAGCTTTATACTACATACGATATACAAATACTTAGTGAAACAACAAGCACCCTCGCTATTCTACTACTGCTACTATTACCACCACCACCACCATCACCACCACCACCACCGCCGCTACTACTACTACTACTACTACTACTACTACTACTACTACTACTACTACTACTACTACTACTACTACTACTACTACTACTACTACTACTACTACTACTACTACTACTACTACTACTACTACTACTACTACTACTACTACTACTACTACTACTACTACTACTACTACTACTACTACTACTACTACTACTACTACTACTACTACTACTACTACTACTACTGCTACTGCTACTACCAATATTATTACTATTTGTATCCATGGTGTTGGAGATCATAGTTTATGGAGTGTCCGACTGACCAATGTCAGGCGATAAGTCTCTTGCTGATGTTGGTGACTATTACTACTAGTGCTATTGGTACTATGAGTACCACCATTACATGAAGGTAATGCCGTTAATTGGGGATTTCTGTAGTGTGAGTCAACCCCGGAATTGTTCAATGGTGTTGGAGATCGCAATGTGTGGGTGATACGTCTGTTGGTAAGACACGTTATGATGATGATGATGATGATGATGATGATGATGATGATGATGATGATGATGATGATGATGATGATGATGATGATGATGATGATGATGATTACTAGTACTATTGCTGCTGTTGCTACTACTACTGCTACAATTACTATTGGTGTCGTTACAATTAATATTATAATATTAATATTAATAAGCTTACTACTGCTTTCTCTTCCCTTTACCCATCCTGGTTTCACTACACTACTTTCCTCTACAATGTAAGTAGGTCACTCGATCACTTGACCACTACTTGACCACCTCTTTATCGTCACCCTGTCACTACCATTTCATTACACATATTCTCCTCTATATTTTAAGTGGTCACTTGACCACCCCTTGACCACTTGACCACTGCTTGACCACTACTTGACCACGTCATCGAGCACTTTAACCACTACCGTTTCACTATACCTACTCTCCTCTACAATTAAAGGGGTCACTTGACCGGTACTTGACCGCCTCTTGACCACCACCTGACCACTACTTGACCACATCATTGACACTTTATCCACCGCCATGTAACTACACATAAATTCCTCTATAATGTAAGTGGTCACTCGACCACCCCTTGACCACTTGACCACCCCTTGACCACTACTTGACCACCTCACGAACATCACCAACTTACTACACTCACTTTCCCTGACAAATTAAGGGGTCACTTGACCACTTGACCACTACTTGACCACTGCTTGACCAACTCTTGACCACTAATTTACCACCCTTTAATCATCACCATATCATTACAACTACTTTGCACTAAAATTTTCCTCACTTGACCACTGCTTGACCACTAATTTACCACCCTTTAATCATCACCATATCATTACAACTACTTTCCACTAAAATTTTCCTCACTTGACCACCACTTGACCACTGCTTGACCACTAATTTACCACCCTTTAATCATCACCATATCATTACAACTACTTTCCACTAAAATTTCGTCACTTGACCACCTCTTGACCACCACTTGGCCACGTCATCGCTCACATTAACCACCACCACATCACTACACGTACCCTTCCATACAATTTAAGGTATCACTTGACTACCCTTTGATCACTTGACCACTTCTTGACCACCACTTGACCATGTCATCGCTCACTTTATCCATCACCACATCATTAGCCGTACTATCCCCTACAATTTAAAGGGTCACTTGACCACTTGACCACTACTTGACCACCTCTTGACCACGCCTTCTTAAAACAATAATACCAAGGAGTTATCACCCTTTGAGGAGGAAAATCGATAAGAGCTAAAAATAGATTGCAATTTGCGCCACAAAATCGATAAATGGTTGATTTATATAAGGAATGTGCGCCACCGCCACCTCCACAAAAGGAGGTGATGGAGCCCCACTTACACTACTCACAGAGCATGAGAAACGTAAGATAGTGCATGATGGTGGAAATGACCATGTTTTCACATGCATCTACTGTAGGCAAATATTTGCAGCAAGAATTGGCCTTACCAGCCATACTCGCCACCGCCATGAGTCGTAGTTATTAATCCTTTTTGAAGCACAATGTACCAAACTATCGTCTGTCAAGACGGAAAGGTGCCAAACCATATCTTTCCTTGTATGGTAACTTTGTCCTGAACCTGCCGGTACTGTTCCCACCTTATTGTTGGCTTGTTACCTTAATAAACAAACTCCACTATCACCGATAAACTCATTGTTTAGTTACATTAGTAAAATATTACTTGTATAAAACGTGTGTCATAAGTTTAAACATAACCATTTCAGAACAATAAGACTACTCGTAATCGAATCTACAGCGAACCAAAACCACTTGGCTCACACACGTCTTTTTACATTAAAACATACATCTTGATCAGGATTTAGTTCTAGTCTCTTTTAACACATCGCTAGCCATTAACTAAGTCGTCTGCAAGCTATCATTTACACTAAGACATTTTAATGATATCATTCGTTAATATCTACAAACAGACTCTACCGCGTCTCGAGCCGTCTCTATCCCTATTCCTATGTCTGCCTTGTCACACCCTAGTCGCTTCCCGTCTTCCCGCCAGTCATGCGTGCGTGCGGAACAAACTTTCCGGATAGAGTCCACACCAACCCTTCGTCCAGTGTCCTGAGATGTCCTTACCTCTGAACAGTCGTCCTATGTCAGTTGTGTACTGTCTTATCTGAACTGTCGTCAATATAATGTATGGCTGTGACATCCTCCCCCTTTCAATATTTGGCTCCTTTCTAATTTTAGAAATGTGACAATCTAGATGTCGGTTTATGCCAAAAGGATGAATATCATTTCTGTCACAGGTCTACATTATTCCTGTCGTCATGCAACATGTAGAGTCGTTTGTCTGTACGACTGAAGTCAATTCAATGTGTAACGTCTGCACACCAACCAAAACATTTCCTTGCACATTAGTTGTGGCAATACCAGGCATACACTTGTCTAAAACGCATGCGTCGGTGAGCTACATTTCTTACCGTCCGCGTAAGCAGACTGGTTACGTGCCACCATACTTGACAAAATGACGTCATCTGTCTAGTGAAAACTAAGCCCTTAGGATTACTCGATTTATGTTATACTCGTCACGCGAGCTCAGACAACGATCTTCCCAACTCATCTATTATGAGTTCAGCTTAATGCCCCTTAGCCACTGCCAGGAAACATCACATACAAGATGCCTTCCATTCTAGGCAAGTCCAACACTCGTGTCCCCGGTGTCACATATACAGACGTGGATCAAACTGTCATATGATTTAACCACGCACTCATTCCTACTCACCATATGACATCCATTCTCACTTTCAACATTAGTTTCTCTGTGGTATGCTCCTCAACTGTGTTGTGAGTGTTCAGATCCGTTTGAGACCTTTATTTCATTTGTGACGTGTTGACTTCTCATGGATGTTAGGTACACTACTACTAACCAATACGTAATATCTAATTGACGATTATTAGTTGTATCCTTTATTAAGTGATATTAATTGTATACTTATTAAATCACAGAATTTCATTATATTTGTTAAGTGTCGCTGGATAATGCATTTCCCATCGGTGTCAACAATATATCACCAATGAAAATGCATATCAAGCGGTGATCCTTAACATTGATTAAGAGAAATAGTATACTCTCTATACATTATCTGTGCACTCATACAAGTCACTTTATAAGATTGCCCACATGCATACATACTTGTCTGTTGTGCTCTTGCATAACCGCCTGACAGCGTCATTGACTTGGCTCTGATGTCGCCCACCATCGCAGGAAGGTGCCGGTGGGGCACACTGGGATACCACTACCCTTGTATCATCCTGATCGAGAAAGACAGAGCCAGGAGTCAAGGAAACAAGACAAATGCCTTTCCGTACGACAACACTGGTCAAGACGCCATAAGCAAGATTAGAAGAAGAAAACTAACTTCCTTCCGCAGGAGACAAGAAAGATGGTTGCAGCCACCATGGTGGAATGGAGAGGTCGAGAAGGCATGGCTGGGAAAGAGGCAGGCTGTCAAAGACTGGCATAAAACCAGAAAGGCTAACATGCCACAGGTTGAGTTGGCGGACCTGAAGACTGAGGTCTATTGGACGATGACTTTATTCAAATCCTGCGCCAAACAGGCCAAGGCCGAGAAATGGAACGAGTTCTGCAGGAAGGTGTGCTCCGAGCGATCTCTTAAGACATTCTGGCGCCTCCATAAGAGCATGAACGGCGCTGCACAACGTAGGGTATCCCAGACTTTCAAGGTACAGACCTCACATGGAAAAAGTCGGATGCGGATTAATGGTAAGGCCCTTCTTGCACGTTACATAGAGCAGACTGATCAGAAAGACGAGCTCGCCAGACAGAGGACCACAACAACACTCTCTCAGCTGTGTGAGGGTCGGGACAGACGAAGAATGCTTAATCACAGCTGAGACAATACGTGCGATGCTCAAGAAATCGCCTAACACCGCCCAAGCCCCGACGGCATCAGATTTGGTGACCTACTGGTGATGTCTGATGATGACATGGAAGAACTGGGCAGAGAATTCAACACCAGTATCCAGAGGGGTCAGATCAGAGAAGAATGGCTACACAGCTACTTGCTGCCGCTGCCAAAACCGAACAAAGACCATTCCAAGATAAGCGGCTACAGAATCATTACGATGCAGAATACTGTTGGCAAGCTACTGGAGAAAATTGTAGCACACAGACTTGCTTGTGACTTGGAACAACTCAGCTGCTTCCCGCCCACACTTGGAGGATACAGACGTAACATAGAGTCATGACTGAATGCGGCGGTCTTTGCTCAAAATGTCTACGAAGGATTTCAGGTCAGAGAAGAGACATGTGTGGCAGTCATAGACATAGAGGACGCATACAATAGAGTATCCTTCGAGCACTTGATGCAAACCCTCCTCAGATTGAAGGTGCACCCTCAACTTGTACGATGGATAGCTGCAGTTCTGTTCCAAAGGAAGGTGGTGCTAAGATGCGGGAGTTGGTCTTCTGAGCCGATAACGATATGTCCAGGATTGCCGCAGGGTTCATCACTGTCACCAGTACTATTCAACGCGTATACAGTGCCGATCACTGAACAACAGTTGGACGGGAGGGGTAGGACTCTGTCATTTGCTGACGACATTCTCCTGTATCGACAGGGTCGAGATAGACAGGCGGTTGCCAATTATATGCAGGGCGTACTAGATCGAATTTCCTCAAGGTGTGCTGATGCCGGCGCCCTTGTCAACCCTACAAGGTAAGAATGGATAGGAGTATTTTGAGTAGAACCCAGTCAATGATATATCTTGGCGTGAGGCTTGATCGTAGCCTGTCCTTCAGAGATCATGTCGATTATGTCATAACTAAAGCTCGAAAAGGTTTGTCAGCAATGAGAGTCATGGCGACTGCCAATATCGAGCAAAGACTGCTAATACTTCTGTTCCAGTGACTGGTGCTTTCACGCATCGAGTATGCCATGGCCATCCTCACTGTCAGCCCTACACAGATTGGAAGACTTGAAAAGGTACAAAACGAAGCCATGCGCATCATTTTGGGCTGCACGAGAGAGACCAGCTGTGTAGCAGTGAGATACATCCTTGACTTCCCGACAATGGAACACAGATCAAGATCTGGAGAGCTCGCCCATACTTAAAAATAAGTGCAGATGAGCAGCACCCTCTGATGACGCTATATTCCGAAAAAAAGGTAACAGGCTAAAGAGGGGCAAATCGTGGATGGGTTGGGCGGAATATGTCGTCAGACAGGTCCGCAGTCTTACCAGTATCAACCCCGGCAAGGAATGGGTGCCGGTACCACCAGCTTTTAAGTGCACTTTCTCCTGCATTATCACACTCCACAGACGGTGCAGATAGCAGAACTCTGCCGCTGTCAATGCAGAGGTCAATGCGCTCATCTATGAACACTCAGATAGCCCCGACGTGCTTATCTTTACTGATGGATCTGTTATAAAGCAGCAGAGAAGTGCATGGCCATGTACAGCCCGTTCAGCGGGCCGAACCGATAAAGAATCCAGTGGTGCCCACTCTATGACCACGAGCAGCATGACGATGGAGGTGATGGCAATTACACAGGCTTTCATATGGCTGGAATCACAGCATTATACCAACGTGTGTGTACTAAGTGACTCAATGAGCATGATTCAGAAGGTCGAAGCTGGATCTGTACGTAGACAGTGGACTGAGTCGCTGCGGAAGTCTGTTGTTCGTAAAGTCACCTTCATCTTCGTCCTGTGACATGCGGGAGTCGAGGGAAATGAACGAGCTGATAAACTGGCTGGCTCTGCACCCCCTGTAGATGGCCAGCCCATGGATCGTGCCGATGTTATTAATGCCCTTAAAGATATGGCGAGAACAGAGGACTTTGACGTCTGTGAATCCACACCGCTGTCCAGAATGAAAGACCTGGGAGTAAGAATCGGCACAGCCAGACGCGAGAGGTACATCGGGAAAACAAGGTGCCTCGTTAACCAACACAGAACTGGCACTATTAGCCACCGGACGCTGATGCATATGCGGGGGGGGGGGGGGGGGGGGAAGGATCTGAGCACCTATGGACCTGTCCGGAGTGCAATGAAGATAACCCAACTGATAACTGATAACTGCCTCTTTCTTTGTTCTCTCCATCAATGGCATCCTTGAAGGACTGTGTGTAGGTGTGTGGATCTTTAGGCGTAAAGGTGTGTTGGTGTTACGTCATGTGCATTTAATTCTGAACCATCTCTACATTGCAATATTAAATCTACGTCTGACGTTTAGTGAGGTATATTTATTGTTGTCAATTACAGAGTCGAGCTATAGATAGCATCAGTCATTGTTTATTGTTTTGTTTTCTATGATATAATGTATCAGTAGATACATATATTTCTGTTACTGTGCGAGTAGTTTGAAGATTAGAAATACAGCTTTCTGTGTCAATGAATGAATAAATGCATATACCAATGTTTGACTGCAATGCCTTTCAGAACTATTCAATCTATGCCTGGAATAGCATGGGCTTGCCCTTCAATAAGATGATTGTGGGATTTACTGGTCTGGGCCGTATTTTGGAGCTGGAAAACAGTTCGGTTCACGAACCCTGGTCTCGAGTGAAAGGAAATTCCCATACTGGTCCTTTATTCCAGATACCCAACTCCCTGACTTACATAGAGGTGAGTTTATGTACATCATTGATTTCTGCCTGAACTTATCTGGAGTTGACATTATGTACAACATAGATTTCTGCCTGAACTTATCTGGAGGTGATATTATGTACAACATAGATTTCTGCTTGAACCTATCTAGATGTAAGGTTATATACAACATAGATTTATGTGTATCATATATGGAGGTGAGGTTAAGTACAACATAGATTTCTGCGAGGCGTACCTGGGGGGTAAAGTACTGTAAAACATAGACTTCTGTCTGGTGTACCTAGAAATGAAGTTACGTACACCATAGATATATGCCTGTTGTACAGAGGTACGATTATGTACAACATAGATTTCTACCTGTTGTACAGAGGTAAGGTTATGTACAACACAGATTTTTGCCTGGTAAAGTTATGTACAACTAGAGTTCTGCCTGGTGTACCAAGAAATGAAGTTACGTACACCATATAATTCTGCTGTTGTACAGAGATAAGGCTGTGTACAACATAGAATGCTGCCTGTTGTACAGAGGTAAGGTTACGTACAGCATCGACTTATATCTGGTGTACCTACGGGTGAAGCTATATACAAAATAGATTTATGTCTGGTGTACCTAAACGTGAAGCTACGTATAAAATATATTTATGTCTGGTATACCTAGAGGTGAAGCTATGTACAAAATAGATTTTTGCCTGGCGTACATAAAAGTGAAATTATGTACAACATAGATTTATGTCTGTTGTAACTAGAGGCGAGGCTATGCAGAGCATAGATTTCCGCGTGGCGTACTTCGGTTTATGTTATGTATAAGATTGATATCTGCCCTGCTTACATGAGGTGATGTTATGAACAACATATATATCTACTGGCGTACAGAAATTAAGTTATGAGGAACAAAAATATCTGCTTGGCTTACAGTGGTATGTTATGTACAACATAGATTTCCATGTGGCGTACAGAGGTGAGGCTATGTACAGCATTTATATCTGCCTGGTGTAATTAGAGGTGAGGTTACTTACACAATATACTTTCTTCTAGAGCAGGGGTGGGCAAACCTTTCGTGCGGAGGACCGCATTGACAAATGTAAAGCTATTGGCGGGCCGCATATATATATATATATATAGACTTGTAGAATGGGCAAAAGAACAAGAAATGGTTGTAGGAAACACCAGGTTTAAACAGCATCCTAGAAGATTATGGACATGGAGGAGTCCAGACAGCAGGATTAAAAACCAGATTGATTACATCCTGATTAGCAAAAGGTTTCGAAATGCGTTAACAGTCGTAAAAACAGTTCCAAATGCAGACTGTTACAGTGATCACAGATTAATTACAGGCACATTGAGGGTAAAGTTAAAGAAAGTCAAGTATACAGCAGGAAACCCTAAATATGACTTGTGCAAATTGAAAACTGACAAAGAAATACAAGATAATTTTAACATAGAAGTAAAGAACAAATTTGATATATTGTCTGATCTAGAGATCCTATTTCAAGATGTAGATGATCAGTGGGAAATGATGAAGAATTCAATCAGTTGTGCAGCAGAAAAAACTATTCCAAAAGTAAAGAAAGTGGGCCGTAAGACATGGATGACTGAAGAAATTTTACAACTAATGGAAACAAGAAGACAGAACAAAAATAATCCTGCCAAATATGAAGAAATTCACAGAAAAGTGAGAACCTTATGTAAGAAAGCAAAAGAAACATGGCTTGAGAAAAATTGCAGAGAAATTGAAAAACAACACAACAGTAACAATGCGAAACTAATGCACAAAAGAATTCAGGAGCTTACTAATCAAAGAATACGTACATCAGCAGGCTGCCTAAAGACAAAAGATGGAAGAGTCATAATAGAAAAAGATCAGATATTACATTAATGGTCAGATTACGTGAAAAACCTGTATGACGATAACAGAGACGAACAGTATAATGTTCAAAATAATAATGAAGGACCAGCAATTTTGAAGATGGAGGTTCAGAATGCTCTTAACCATATGAAATCTGGCAAGACCCCCTGTTCAGACAGCATCACAACAGAAATGATTAATGCTTTAGAAGAATATGGAGTAGATAAAGTTACCAGTCTGCTTAATACAATATATGATACTGGAAATATACCTCAGGAGTTATGTAATTCTGTATTTATTGCAATCCCAAAGAAATCAGGAGCCTTGGAATGTGATCAACATCGAACAATTAGTATAATGAGTCACATCACGAAGATTTTGCTAAGAATTATCATGCAAAGAGTTAGGAGGAAAATACAACCTGAAATAGGAGAAGAACAATGTGGGTTTGTAGAAGGCAAGGGTACAGTAAATGCTGTGTATATACTGAGAACCATAATCGAACGTTCTATAGAAGTAAACAAAGATCTACACCTTTGCTTTATTGACTACACAAAGGCTTTTGATAAAGTGAGACATGTCAACATGATAAGGATGCTTGAAGATCTACAAATTGATGGAAAAGATCTTAGACTTGTAAAAAACATATATTGGAAACAACAAGCTGCCATAAGAGTTGATAATGAAGTAAGCCAATATCAACCTATTAAGAGAGGCGTGAGACAGGGATGTGTAATGTCTCCAGATCTGTTTTCCCTGTACAGAGAACGTATTTTCAGAAATATTGAAGATATGGAAGGAATCAACATTGGGGGACAATGCATCAATAACATTAGATATGCAGATGATACAGTCTTGATTGCAGACAATGAACAGGACCTGCAAAATTTAGTAGATGCGATTGTTACACACAGTGAACAACTAGGGTTAGAATTAAATTGTAAAAAGACACAGATTATGGTCGTCACTAGGAAGAACGAAATACCACAATGTAATATACAAGTAAATGGGAATATTCTTCAACAAGTGAATAGGTACAATTATCTCGGAACAGTAATAACATCTGATGGAAGATGCCTTGAAGAGATTAGAACAAGTATCGTCATGGCAAAAGTAGCCTTTAGCAAGATGAAAAACATACTGACCAATAAAAAGATGTCATTTGAAATGAGAAAAAGAGTGTTGAGATGCTACATAGAACCTGTACTTTTATATGGATGTGAAGCGTGGACAATGAGTAGTCAGGCTGAAAAACATCTGATGGCTGTAGAGATGTGGTTTCTGAGGAAAATGCAAAGAATACCATGGACAGCCAGAAAGACCAATGAACAAGTTCTTCAAGAAACAAATGAAGATCGTAAATTGATTAGAGAAATTAGACGTAGACAGTCAACAATTTTTTGGGCATGTTATGAGAAGAAATGGATTGGAGAACTTGGTGACGACTGGTAAGATCGAGGGGAACAGACCAAGGGGAAGACCTAGAAGCAAGTACCTGGATGGCTTGGCCTTGTGGCATGGTCGAGACAGAAACACGGAGCTGATCCACGACTCTGGTGATCGAGTGAGATGGCAGAACATGACCGCCCACGCTTACCGGCATGGCACATGATGGATGGATATATATATATATATATATATATATATATATATATATATATATATATATATATATATATATATATATATATATATATATATATATATATCCATTTTGTTTACAGCAACCTATCATAATAAGTAATTATTAATTATTTATAGGTTATTAAGCAGTATAAATAACTAATTATAGCAATTTTATTTTACTTATACACTTATACATTATATTTGACAAAATGGACACAAACGTTTCCTAATTTGTTAACACGATTTTACAACTTGTGATTATAACAAATATCCTTTATTATCAATGGCTTTAATTTAGACACACAGCGACTACATTGTCACTATAGTTGTTGAGTTCTAATGAGATGTATGTAACTGCTTTATATTCTTGACATCTGGAGCACGTTTACTTGTTGAAATTCACATGACAGCATGCAAATTGCAGTCCGACAATAAAGACCTATTCTTAGATGTGTTGATCTTCAAGCAAGAAAATGCTTATTCGCAAATGTATGTTGATCCAAATAATGATAAAAGTTTAGCTGCAAAGTTTTTCAAGTTAGGAAATGATTCTTGTGATAAAGATCCATAGAAATCCAGCACATCATCTGTCTTGAATTTCTGTTTCAGGTCATGATCTGCTTGTAAGTCAAGCAGCTACAACTGTATGTCCTCTGTGGCTGTATCAGCTTCTGCACTAAAAGGTGAACTGAGAATATTGAACTATGGCTCTAATTTCTTGAAATCTTGGAATCTCTATCCAAATTCTTCAATCAATGCATCTAATTGGGCTTTGTATTTTTCAGTCATTTCACCAGAAATGGTTTCTTGTTTCAGCAAAGGGAAGTGACACAATCTTTTTTAACTTGCTTGTCTGGAGAACAGTGAGAGTTTTGCTTGAAGTGATTTTACATCTCATCTCATCTCATCATGTTCCTCTTGTACCTTGCGGTGTCGAGGTGAAGTATAACCTTCGTGAGAGTGCCCGGTTATGGGCTTCGTATATCGACATTCCCATGGATTCTGTTATTCCCTCCGTCCAGCGTTTACGTGGTCGGCCTCTTCCTCTGTTTCCATCTGGTCTGTACGTCATTGCTTGTTGTGGCATGCTGTTGACTGGTAGCCTACTTGCATGGCCAAACCATTTGACTTGCTGCTTTCTAATAAAATCTAGAGCAGCTTTAACCCCCACTTTAGTCCTGATTTCTTCATTTCTGATCTTATCTCTTCTTGATACGTTGAGTCCGTTTATACTTCTTAGTTTTTCTACGAGCAGTATGAAGATCCCCTGCCGGCTTGCTAGGCCAGTCGCAGGTTTAGGACACTAATCTGACCACAGGGAGTCCATCCCCTATGGCGAGCCATAGCCCCGTTAGCCCATGACCTCGCGGATGAGATGAGACACACCATTGCCCTGAAGTTTGACATTCAATTCATTTAACTTTTCCATAATTTCAATGGCAAACATAAAGTCTAACTGCCACTCTTTATTGACAGTGTTAGTATTAAAGTCACATTCAATGCCCTTCATCTTTAGGAACATCACTATTTCTTCTCTGAGTTCCCACACTCGCCTCAACACCGTGCCAAGACTCAGCCATCGAACATTGGTGTGGTTCAGGACATCGGAATGTTCAGTTTCCAAATCGACAAGTAATGACTTGAACTGTCTGTGATTAAGTCCTCTTGATCTGATGAGGTTGATGACACTGACAACTGGGTCAATAACATGCTTGATATTCAAAACAGTTTTACACAGACTTTCTTGATGAATCACACAGTGAAGTGGTAATAATGTGTGGTCTGGATATTCTGCTTTAATCTTATCACTTATCAACTTTACCAGACCTTCATTTTTTTCAGTCAAAGCACGAGCTCCGTCAGTTGTAATACTTGCCATTTTGTTCCAAACCAATCCAGTTCTTTCAATACAGTTAGTAACAGCATTGAATATATCATGGCCTGTGGTTGTGTCTTTGAGTGACTCAACACTCAGTAACTCTTCAGTGAGTTTGAAAGAAGTGTTTATTCCACGTATAAATAGCAATAATTGGGCAGTATCATGTACATCGGTACTCTCATCCAATGCAAGAGAATACCACACAAATTTTTTACTTGCATCTTGAAGTTTATGCATCAAGTTGTCACTGATCTTGTCAACACGTCTGACCACAGTTCTCCTTGTAAAATCTGTTCTATATTTTTTGTTCTGGACACATAATGTTTGCTGCATCTAGCAAACATTCCTTGATGAACTCGCCATCAGAAAATGGCTTGTTCTGTTTTACAATTATGTGTGACAGCACAAGACTAGCTTCAGTTGCGGCATCTTGAATTGAAGACTGTTTAGTGAAAACAGTTTGCTGTTTCTCCAAATTTTTCACCAACTCAAGGCATTTCCTTTTCTTCTCTTCGGTCATTAAATTGTATCCAAAATTGGAATGTTTTGTTTGATAATGTCTTTTTAAATTGTATTCCTTGAAGACAGCCACTGACTCACGACACAACGAGCACACTGATTTGCTACCAACTTTTATAAAACAGTACTTAGTTGTCCATTCCTCATTAAAAACACGGCATTCATCGTCAATCTTACGTTTGTTATTGACACTCATCATAATGGTACATGAAATTCTGTAAAATTCAATAAAATAACTTAAAAACGAATTAAAAATTTTTATTTCTAAATGCCCTCGCGGGCCGCATAAAATCACTTGGCGGGCCGCATGAGGCCCGCGCGCCGTAGTTTGCCCACTCCTATTCTAGAGTATTAACTATACATAAATTACAATGGCAGTCGTGATTTATGTTTTCGTTTATGTGTGTAACGTTACACTCTGTTCTCCTGACAGGCAGACTTTCACTGCGGCAATTGATAAGAACTTTTTACATTATTTTCATTAACTTATTTCGGAGACTGGCTGCCGGAATAGGGGTATTCCCTATCAAAGGAGAGGAAAGGTGCCTCCTTCCCCCCACTAGCCTACGGGACATCCTTAGGCAAGGTGGATTGGTTGATTGATTGATTGATTTAGGGACCGATATCACAGCATTCGGGACATTCCCATAAGCGCTCCGTCCCCATCCTCAGCAGCTAGCGAAGAGTTCCAACACTAATAGTTCCAGTAGCAATGTGATTATATGTCCTTCTCGCCTTTCCTCTGAGCGTCGATCGTCGGCCAGATCCCTTCGTCACACCTCGCTGCCTCATTCTTAGGCAAGGTGGAGTACCCGTTTATCCCCCTGATCAGTGTTACGTGAAGCCATGAGTGCAGGTGGCGGATGAAGATGAAGAGCAGCCGACAGATAGTTGTAGGTTATGGTCTCCAGCTTCACGATAATCAGAAAAACGGCGTAAATGGGTGCTGGAGTAGCGTCGCCCAGTAGGGGTAGTCATGTGCACCAGGTGACAAAAGAATATCAACACTAAAGTAGGAATTTGGAATGTAAGAAATATGAGTGGAGATGGAAAATTTGATAACATTAAGAATGAAATGAGAAGATTAAGTATTAACCTGTTAGGTATATGTGAGACCAGGTGGACAGGAATGGGCATTATGACATCTGAGGAATATAGCATAATCTATTCTGGTGGAGACAAACAACAGCGAGGAGTAGCAATTGAAACTGATACAGAGAGAGCAAAATCTATCAAAGGATATTGGACTGTATCAGGCAGAGTGTTACTGGTGAATAGGCTGCTATTGACCAAATTCATTATCAATTCTGATGGCAGTTTGTTGTTTCCAATATATGTTTTTTTACAAGTCTAAGTCTTTTCCATGAATTTGTATATCTTCAAGCATATTTATCATGTCGACATGTCTCACTTTATCAACAGCCTTTGTGTAGTCAATAAAACAAAGATATAGATCATTGTTTACTTCTATAGAACGTTCAGTTTCTGTTTTCAGCATATACACAGCATTTACTGTACCCTTGCAGTAAACAAACCCACATTGTTCTTCTCCTATTTAAGGTTATGTTTCCTTCTTAGCTCTTTCCTTATAATTCTTAGCAAAATCTTCGTGATGTGACACATTATACTAATTGTTCGATGTTGATCGCATTCCAAGACTCCTAATTTCTTTAGGATTGCAATAAATACAAAATTACATATTTCATGAGGTATATTTCCAGTATCATATATTCAACAGGTTGGTGACTTGATCTATTTCATATTCTTCTAAAACCATTAATCATTTCTGTTGTGCTGTTGTGTCACTTGTTGTCCCTGGGGGAAAGTGGAGTCAACAAGCACACCTTTAAAATCCTTCTTATACTTTTGGAACGATTGTCAGACCTTTGTCTACACTCCCCCGTTATGTCTTCTAATCACTATCTCTCTCTCTCTATCTCTCTCTCTTTTATTCCTTCCTAACATACCCCTATTCACTTTCCTTCAGAACATACCCACACAACATTGTCCTCCAATAAATACTAACATTATTTATTGAATAAAATGTGTCATGGGGGTGTATAGAGTGTATGTGACACTCTAAGATCCACATCATAGTTTTCATCACTCAACGGCACATATAGTTACCACAGCACAGAACTGGTGTACGCTCACCCGGTATAATGTCTCTCTGAATGATGTTGATGTCTTCACAATATCCCCGACAATGGTAGAATTAAACAGTTTGTTCACCACAGAGTGTTTTTATTATATATTGTCTCTCCTTTTTGGAATATCTGATAACATGAACAATATGATATTTCAAGTAATGTTTATACCTCCAATATCATTGCCTGACTTATCGTCTCTATACGGATGCATAATTACCAAGACTGTCTTTAGAATATGACTGAATCACGGTGTTCATCTTATTCATTACTGTTCTGTTTGTCTGATAATAAGTTCTGGTCTTACGGCTTCTTCATTTGAAAAATAGTTCCTGAGAACAATATTGAGCTTCAGCTCTATGTTTCTGTACACTTTATTATGCTGTAAGTCTCTTAGCCAGACTTCCTTATAGGTATCTGTTACTTCTTAGAATTTGCTGACCTGTATGTATGATATCAGACTTCAATCTGGCCGATATGTATTACTACACCAGCCTAGGGTCCATTCTTTCTTTTCATGAGTGTTGCTATTGCTGGGTTCAGGGAACCTGTTGAAAAGACAATATCAGGTGCTATCAACCTAACTCAAACTCATTAGAGGTGAGAGTAGGCTTATGGCCGTTAGCAGTTATATATATTCAGAGAAATGACCTCTGACATAAGACATAGGAGTATACACATAACTTAAGACTAGGCAAAGAATGAAATGTCATAAAAGAGCTCGGAAATCCCAGTAACCATCTATACTAGAATCTCGTATCATATTTATCCTATATTATCATAGAACGTATTCTATCGAGGGCATTGATACATTACACAATCCACTACTTCACTTCTCACTCAGCTAAATTCGGCCGACGCCCATTATTACGATCTCACACTCAAATACTCTATGTTAGATTTATACTCTACACGACAACTACCTTATACTATCTATTGTAGTCCATGAATTGAAACACAAAAGCACATAAGCACCACTGTCCCATCGCCTCTAAACAAATAGGGACAAAGTATTTCTTTTCTGAATACAGACGAATAGAACAATTCTTCGAGATGGAAAAGTTGGGCACACACTAAAAAAAAACAAAAAAAAAAACAACTTCCCAACTATTTATACCTCGGTTCAAATTCTCCGTTCTTTTTGATGTTTCTACATCAACAATCGAATTTGCCGTAATTTCCCATCAAAGGTTTGTGAAATCACGTATTCGCTCTTGTCCGCTCAGTCCCGTTTTCCCCACACATCGTACCTCATACATTTTCAACTCTTTGATCAATAACTTCTGTTCACAGTATTTCCACGCGATCACTGTTTGATCTAGCTCCGAACTTTCCGGA
This sequence comes from Cepaea nemoralis, assembly GCA_014155875.1. Classification (NCBI taxonomy): domain Eukaryota; kingdom Metazoa; phylum Mollusca; class Gastropoda; order Stylommatophora; family Helicidae; genus Cepaea; species Cepaea nemoralis. The sequence goes on from JACEFZ010002645.1 coordinate 176,840, forward strand.
GATAAACGATGTTTCTGGGCCGCGGTGATTCTCCGTTTAGTCCGATACGGACTCTTGTCTTTGAACTTTCCCGGTAGACAATTCTTCCGTTCCCTACGGGACTTTGCTTCCGTGTCCAATACGTACGACCAGCGTTTGAAGTCACGATCGCTGTCTTTTTGAAAATTACAGGACCGTCACTTTTCACATAACTGGTTTTGTCATTTAATCCATCAGGAGCGACACCTGCGAGCTATCTCACGACATGTTGTCTGAACCGGGGGTCTTGCCAGTTTTTATTCGTTAAGTGCATTATGTACTCCCATCTTCAAAATTGATGGTTCTTCAATATTATTTCGAATATATTACTGTTCTTCTCTGTTATCATCATAAAGGTTTTTCACATAATCAGACCTACATGTAAAATCTCATCGTTTTCTATTATGATTTTCCAACTTATGTTTTCAGATAGCCTGTTAATGTACGTGTTCTTTGATTAGTACGCTCACGAATTCTTGGACAATCCAGTTTAAATCATAATTATTATGGATTATACTTTCTTTTACTATACTATTTTCTCCTTTCCTGGTTGCAAGTGTGTAATTGTATATTATTTCTTATGCTCTGACTTCTGAGTTCCGAGCCGCTCCAAATTGAAAACTACCATGGCAGCGCACTTTTTACCGTTTGTGTTCAGTGCACATTCTGCACAATATGGTAGTAGTTAGCCCTTCTTTCAGCTGTTACATCACATTCATCACTATTGCCATTGCAATAAATTTACAGCGTGTAGACATATTTCTCTCTCATATCAACGCTCGAAATTGTTCTACACAAACTTAATCTTTCTTATCCATCCATCCATCCATCCATCATGTGCCATGCCGGTAAGCGTGGGCGGTCATGTTCTGCCATCTCACTCGATCAACAGAGTCGTGGATCAGTTCCGTGTTTCTGTCTCGACCATGCCACAAGGCCAAGCCATCCAGATACTTGTTTTTCTTATACATGTATTTTATTCAGATATCTGTAATGTATATTTCAAAAATTGCAAAATTATAACTGTTAACACGTCCTTTCTGTATGAAATAATGTCAACATTTGTATTACTTCCTTCCAGAAAGCCTAAACTTGTTGTAATTCAGTTATTATTTCTGGACAAAAAGTTGTAATTTATCATCAAATTATGACAAAAGTCAGTTTTCCAGGTTTAACTTTTGACGACTTGCCTTCCTGTTACTTCAGTATCGTAACAGTTGCTTCCTTTCTGAGATCTTTCTGTAACGGAATAAACAGGACGGTTCGTTTATTTTGTGGTAGTTAGTTCGGACTTTTTTTGTCTCATAATCGGTGAACATTTGAGTAATTTAGGTGCATCTTCTACACATCTGTCATTGCCTTGCGTTCTCTCGGGATCTTCGTCTAATAATGTTTCTGTCCTCTTCTATCCAGTTGTTGTATCATTTTGCATATCCTTTACAGGACATCGCTGTCAACATCAGCATCTTTCAGCTGTATGTTGATTTCTTGGCAAGATTACGCTCAGTAGTTTGCCATTGCTTTCTGAGAGGCCGGCTCACATACCCCGTAATTTACCGACCCGAATTGAACCACTGCTGATTCTCACCGTCGTCACGTTACTTACGAGAGTATACGAGATTGCGGAGAAAAGTCGTTAACCTCTAAGCCAGAAAGCCGGCAGTTGTATAGGATTTTGAAATGTGTGCTGGAACGTGCACACTATGATTAGTCATTGACGATCGATGTTTCTTGCATGCAGGTCCTTGCAGGATGTGCACTGCCCACAATGTCAGAATGTGCGCGGACCCCACATGGCAGAATGTGCGCGGACCCCACATGACAGAATGTGCGCGGACCCCACATGGCAGAATGTGCGCGGACCCCACATGGCAGAATGTGCACTGAACACAAACGGTAAAAAGTTCGCTGAGCACAAACGGTAGAATGTGCGCTTATTGCGAACGGCAGAATGTGCGCTGTCCACACATTGTAGAATGTGCGCTGAACACACACGGCAGAATGTACGCTAGACATCCGGTTTATCAGACAAGTCCTAGAATCGAATTGGCTCTAAGCTGACTGCCCAATCACATTTGTCCTCACAGAACTTATTTGCGAGAGGATGGAGAAATGGCAACGTAACCTACCCACGTAATAACAAATAAACCAATCCCAGTGTGTAATAGCATGATACAAACTAATACTGATTATCTATAGCTGTGAAATGCATTTTTACATAAGCATATACAGGCATATAGTTGATATTCAAACACAACTGGTACTTTATGTATAGCTGCAGTGTTGTTAGAGGAGATGTTTCTGGGAAAGTGAACTACGGGTGAGAGGTAAGTGTGGTATAGTTAGGAGAGGAGGTATATGAGGGCGAGTCAATAAGTAAGTCATACAATTTTGTAGTTGGTGTTTTCTATAGGTGTCAGTAGATGACAACAACATCGAACTTTATATTCCCGTTCATCAGGTGACACTAGGTGTTTCATATGCATGTGCAGCGCATAAACAAAAGGGCGACTGTACTTACGGAGTTTACAAACAAAAGTGCAACGTGCTGTTGTGCGTTCTTTGTGGGCAAAATGACTGCCTGCAAAGGACATTCATAAGTAAATGTTTCCTGTTTATCTGACAAATGTTTGTCCCGTAAAGCGGTGCATAGCTGGGTAGAAAAAATTTCTCAAGGACGCTGTCAGATTTCATGATGAAATCCGATCTGGTCGTCCTGTTGAGATTACAACAGAAGCATCTCTGCAGAGGCTGGAGGAGATGATTAGAGGTGACAGTGTGAATTCTGAATCGTACTCTGAAGTTCTGTCGATGCTTCATGATACAATCGGAAGTAAACTTTCAGGACTGCTGACTAGAGGAGTGTTGCTTCTTCATGACAATGCCAGACCACATACGGCTCGATTAACTCAGGAGAAAATTAACCAACTAAGGTGGGAAGTTCTGGAACATCCACCTTATAGCCCCGACTTAGCCCCTAACGATTTCCACTTTTTTGGTCCACTGAAAAGACACCGAATGACGCCGAAAGTGAATGTGAAGTGAAAATGTAGTTTAGAAAACAGAGCACGCAGTTCTATACAGTAGGTTAGGGAGGACTGATAAAACGATGGGATAAATGCATCAATGTTGGTGGAAATTATGTTGAGAAATAAAGGGGCAATGTATGTATAAAAATAAACTTGTTTCAAGTTGTTGTCATATTTCGTTATTTTTCTACAGCCATTTGTGACTTAATTATTGACTTCCTTTCGTAAATGAAACTTCATAGTCACACGTACCATAACGTATTGATCTGTTACATATCAATTTGCATACGACCTTTGCAATATCATCTTTTTTCCCTCGACCATGACGCTGATATGTTTTCTTCGTGTTTTCTTTACAAGATCTGCGCCATACAGACCCTGTCACAGAAATACTACGACAACATTCAAAAGTGTCCCTACATTGTTCATAATGGTACACTGTGGGTCGGTTATGATGACCACGCAAGCCTAGACTTGAAAGTAAGTTGTGTTATAATATATTTTTCTGAATAACGTTCTTTACAAGGGGGCTACAAAGCAAGAGTGTCAAAGACTCGACCACATCCCCTCCGCCAGGGAGAGCGGTCAATCCTGGAGGGGCCAGGAGGAGATGCGGTGCCCGAGGCAAGAGCAGGGGAGATGAGGGAAGAGTGGAAGGTTAGCCACTCCCTCATGATACACGCAGGCGGTGTGCAGAGAGTTAGCACTCTAATCACGATACCACCACACCTCATGAAGCCAGAGCACAGTTGAGTAGACACTCAACAGGCCACGTTTTGCCAGCAGCGTGCGATGTGAGGTAACACGCACGAAGGAGAAGGTCACCCCCGCGTGGTGTGTAACCAGGGGAGAGATGTTCGGCAGAGGGGAGACTGGACTTGGGGCGTTCACATCGTTTAGAGTAACGTTAGGAGTTGTGTGTTCACTAGTAGATAGAGTTAGCATAGGGTTAGCAGTTTGGGTTAGATAATTCTGTGACTATATATTGTGTATTGCATTAGCGACTGTTTACCGCTTGTAAGCGAGCCAACGGCAATAAAATGGACCATGCATTTTGCCTCCCACACGACTTGCAAGTTGTCTTGTACGAGTGTGTGAGAAGTACCCGATGATGTCTGTCAGTTAAGTTGTTGACAAAGAGTATCGATTTAATTGCATCTCAGTTAACCCATATGGCAAAGTCAGAGCAGCGAACAATCCTCCTGTCAACCTCCCACCCTTCAATCCGACTCCCTGTCAACCGTCTACCATCAACTCGAAGTTCTGTCAACCTTTCACCCTTCAGCCAGACTTCCTTTCAACCATCCACCATTAATGCCGACTTCCTGTCAACTATTTACCCTTCAGTCCGCTTCCCTGTCAACCTTTCACCCTTCAGTTCAAATTGCTGTCATTCGTCCACCATTCAACCCGACTTCCTTTCAACCTTCCACCCGTATGTAGACTTCCGGTCAACCAATCATCCTTAAACCCGACTTCCTGTCAATTTTTTAACCTTCAACGCGCCTCTCTGTCAACCGTTCACCTTCAATTCAACTTCTTGTCAACCGTCCACCCTTCAACCCGACTTTCTGTCAACCGTCGATCCTTCAAGCAGACTTCCTGTCAACCGTTCACCCTTCAACCCGACTTTCTGTTAAACGTCCTCACTTCAACCCGACTTTCTGTCAACCGTCGATCCTTCAAGTAGACTTCCTGTCAACCGTTCACCCTTCAACCCGACTTTCTGTTAAACGTCCTCATTTTAACCCGACTTCCTGTCAACAATCCAATCTTCACTTCGACTTCCTGTCAACGGTCCACCATCAACCCGACTTCCTGTCAACCTTCCACTGTACTTCCCGACTTCCTGTCTACCGTCCACCATCAACTCGACTTTCTGTCAACCGTCCGCCACCAACCCGACTTCCTGTCAACCGCCAACCATACTCCCCGACTTCCTGCCTACCGTCCACTAACAACTCGACTTTATGTCAACCTTTCACCCTTCAACCGGACTTCCTGTCCACCGTCTACCATTCACCCCGACTTCCTGTCAACCGTTTACCCTTCAACCCGCCTCCCTGTCAACCGTTAACCCTTCAATTCAACTTGCTTTCAACCGTCCACCTTTCAACCCGACTTCCTGTCAACCGTCCATCCTTTAAGTAGACTTCCTGTCAACTGTTCACTCTACAACTCGACTTTCTGTCAACCATCTACTATCACCCCGACTTCTTGTCAATTGTCCACCCTTCAACCCGACTGTCTGTCAACTGTTTAATCTTCACTCCGACGTCCTGTTAACCTTTCACCCTTCAACCTGACTCCCTGTCAACCGCCCAACCTTCAACTCGACTTCCTGTGAATCGTCCACAATCAACTCGACTTCCTGTGAACCATCCACCATTACCCCAACCCCATCAAGATGGCGACGGACGGTCGTATTGTTTAGTGACTGTTAACTTTTTCCGCGTAGGAGATGGATTATTTAATCTCTTGCGTGTAATTTGTGTGCCATGATGTAAAACCAGGAGTTTCTACTCAAGATCTGCGCCGATGCTACAGAATTTCGTACATCGAGCAAAGCAATCCTTGACTGAAGTTTTCGCAACGTGTGTGGTTCTGTGGTGTTCGGTTTTTTCAACATGGCGGAACAATGTGTGTTCTCCGAGTGGTGGGCAGGCAACCTAACAAGACGACGTCGGTTCTGGGCAGGCCGCAAACGGCAAGGTAAGAGTGGTGGTCTAAGGCGTATAGACTCAAGTGTGATCGTCTGGGCCTCAGGAAAATCCGTATTCTATACTGGAACTGCGCCAGCTTAAAACAACGGGGCCCTATTCTAGAAACCCTGGTTTAAAGGACTGACATTGTAGCGCTCCAGAAGACAAGACTGGGTGATAAGCTACTAGGAATTGCCGGCTTCAAATGTTCATACAACAGACGACATCTGAGAATGGCGATTCTCATCCGCGACAGTTTAGTGGCGTCAGAGCTAGACATGTCCAGTTGGGACAGTGACGACATACAAATACAGGCGATAAGAATGCTTAAGTGACATATTAGGCCACGAGAGAAATGTTATTTTCTGTGGCGATTTCAACGCTAAAGGCAGATTATGGGGAAACATTTCCTCCAACACACAGGAGGAGGAGCTCGAGATTGCACTTGAAACCATTGCCCTGGTTTGTATCAACAGTGGCTGTGTCACCAGGACAGTAAGCCGTCCAGGTGATGAGGACAATGCTATTGGCCTGGCGCTGGCTTATTCTTCACTCACTACAGTGTGTAGATGGGGTGTCCTATGGCATCACGGCAGCTACCATCACAATTGCAGCATATTGGTGGAGAAAGGCACAACCAGGCAGCACATGTTAACGGTCAAGACTTTTCAGTATGACAGTAAAGGGCAAGATGTGGTTGTCAGGGACTTGTTTTACACTAACAGGGGCTCGTGTTCTCTAACAGGAGTGAAACAATCATATACAACGAATGGTTGTACTCAAACACATGGCGACATAACTGAAACACTTTAATCACACTTCTCAACGGCATTCATAGAATACTGCTCTCACAATTAGTGCCGATGCCATTTACAGATACATACATACAATATACAAGTTCATAAATGCATGGAATAAATCACTCACCCAGTCTCTAAATCAACTCTACAAAGCATACACGCTTTCTTCCATCAAGCATAGAACAATGCGTAAATATGTGCAACACTTTCACTCATGTCCGTCCAGTCTCGAAGTCCTAGGCACTCTGTCCTACCAGCGATGGTTTCTCATTGGCCCTGCTTTCAGTCCTCGTGCGCTTCGTGCGTCACGCTGACCACTGGCCATCCACTGCGTAGTAGCAATTTTTTCAAGTTCACGGTCGTACTTGGTCGTCGCCTACAGGCGATGGTGATGGAGATTCGGAGATTCTGACACTCTCCGCCGCCCCCTCTTATGAACGGTATATCCTGTCATTATGGGTGTTTATAGTTGGTTTAAGTTAATACTATCTTTATAAGTCAGAATCGACTAACTGTTTATCCTGTTAGGTGACTCTCTGGTATGTTGACATTTACATGGTAATGATGCATGATACATATTTCCCTCAGTGCTGCCATGAGGCTACTCTCATCAAGTATTGCCCCCTAGTTGGCTTTGTACCTTGGTTGGCAATGGACTTAAGCCAGCCCGGTAGTTATCAGCGACAGACGCTATCTTTCAAGCAACGCACTACCTCACAACAAAAGAAAAAAAATAACAAAAAGAACATGTTAGGACCCTAAATCATCTCCCTTATGAGATGATTTCAGAATTAGAAACCAACCGATATGGTCGGATAATCCAATCCTGGTCCCCCAACCTTGGTAACTATATTCCAGGCATAGTTGACGTCACATGGTGACCTGTAGTCATTTTGGCTGCTATGAAAAAGACAATATATGCATGCTTACATTTTCCACATGTCAGATTGTTTAACCTTAAGAGTAATGATGAAACGTTATGGGAGGTCATTTTCAAATTCTTTCAAAAAAATAAAGTACATTTGTTATTTCTATTCTAAGCGTCATAGTTTGATATTTATTTTCAATAGTGGCATACTTGGCACGATTGAGAAAAAAATAATCAATCAATGATTCTTAGATCACAAATATATAAATCCTTTCATTCAATTAATCACATGTAAATTTTAGTGTCGCAAAAGCATGCAATCTGTCATTTACTCGTGACTATTTGTGGTATAGTCAGATATTTTGATAAATTTAGAAAATAATCCGAAAAGGAAACGGAAGTAAACAACTAATGTGTTCACACGTTGGAGTAACACACACTGTTCTTATACACGTTTGGATTACACTATTCTTGTAAAAAGTTTGGATTAAACTGTTCTGGGTTAAACCTATCTCGTGTTTTTCTGACATTTACCATTTTGTGTGACAATGATGCGCTTCAAAATATGATGTTTTAATTGTGTTTTATTGATGTTATGGAGCATTTCTAGTGATATTCGTACAGGAATATGGTCTATTGATCATTATTCAGTAAATTTCAATGGATTATCAGCGATTTAGATGTAGCGCCTTAGTAATAGGAGATTTCACGTAACTATATATATAACTGCTACCACTTTAACAATTTTAGACCATTATTGTGACACTACCCTACTTCCCATTTTCTGCCATCAATTTCTGCTTGGGCCAAATTCACTTTTTGTTTGGCACTGAATCAGTTAATGAAGATCTTTGCAAACAGCGGTAGGGATTTATGACACTGTGGATCATAAGAGGCAGGACTGGTTTGCAGCAAACTGCCAGACACTGCAGCCTTTGATTGATAGTGAGAGAAGACAGCTCTCTTCAAAAACAAGGACAGAACAACGTAAAACTCTCAGTGAGCTGAAAAAAAGCTAGGAAGAATGTGCAAAAGGCTGCCAGACAGTGTGCAAACAACTACTGGATTAAGTTATGCGAGTACATTCAAAATGCAAGTGACAAGAGACACATCGGAAGCATGCACGCATTGATGAAGAAGGTCAACGGTCCAATAAGAAAAAGAAGTGCACCACTGACAACCTTGACTGGAGAAATGATTAGAAACAGCAGATGGATAGATGGGTATATCACTATTTGGAGATTTAATCATACGAGACCAAACTGGCGGATGATGGTCTCAATGTCACGTAGGTCTGCCAAAAGTCTGGATAGCCTGACATGGGTGATATGTGGGTGGGGAAACGTCAGCAGAAATAACTGGCCGTACACGAGAAAGAAGGCTGTGAACTAACAGGATCATCAACGCCGCACTGGATGGGCTATAAAACGAAGCAGCAGTGAAACACAGCATGAAATAATACGGCGAAGACACAAGATGCCTTGATTTGATTAACAATGTGTTAATCAATTCTCGGTGTCGAGAGTTAAGAGAAGTACCTGGGGGTCGCTTAAAAAAGCAGTCCAGTGCCTGGGGGTTCATAGCAAAAGCTAATGGCTAACGTTTAGTGCAGGAGAGCCTGCCATATGATACCACAACATCTAGCTTAAGGATGTAGGTGTAGGAGGTCACTGCAGCTTTCCGCTGGATCGAGAATACGATACACACACACACATCGTGATTATATCTGACTCAGAAAGCATGCTGAGGAAGGTGAGGCCAGGCATGCTTCGTGCAGAATTGCATGCTTCGCTTCTGAGGTCACAGGTGGCAGACATCGCCTGGATCTTATTTTCCGGGGCATGCCGGTGTGCTGGGGAATGAACAGGCGGACAGACTGGCTGCTTCTACAAAACTTGGCGGAGTATTGTTGCATGACACGGCAGACGTAGTTGCGGCCTTGTGGGAGCACGTGTACACCTCGGGGAAGCAAATGGATCACCATGGTCTGGCAAGAATGAGGCAGCGAGGTGTGACGAGGGAATCTGGCCGATGCTCGACGCTCAGAGGAAAGGCGAGACGGACATATAATCAGATTGCTACTGGTACTTTTGGTGTTGGAACTCTTCGCTGTCTGCTGAGGATGTGGATGGAGCGCGTATGGGAATTCCCCGAATGCTGTGATGTCGGTTCCTAAACCAATCAATCAATCAGTCAATCAATCAATCAATCAATCAATCATAACAAAAACAAATCAATGTCGTGTAAATGTAGAAATAACATCATTTATCTGTAGTTGGCTATTGATGATTGTTCAAGATATATTAAGATACACATGATTTCAAGAAAGGAAGAATGCCGTAAAGTAAGACTTCGTGGTTCAGCCATATGTTTCTTTATGTTACATTTCAGGTAGATTATGTGATGAGGCTTGGTGTCGCTGGGAGCATGTTTGCCAGTCTCGATTACGATGACTTTCACGGAACGGTGGGTGATTGTAAAATGGCAAAAATATATCAATATGTGGTTAGATTACGACTTCCTTGGAATGGTTAGCGACTGTAGACATCCCAAAATATATCAGTATATTGTTTGATTACAAATTCCTTAAAACGGTGTAGACATGGCACAGAATATATCAGTATGCGGTCAGATTACGACTTCTATGAAATGGTGGGTGATTGTAAACATGGCAACAATATATTTCTATGTTGCATTTGCATGTATGTGTTTGTCATGCTCGCACTGTATTCTCTAGACATGTGCATGTAAGTGTACGTCCATGCTTCCACTGTGTTCTCTAAACGACATGTATGTGTCTAACATGCTTCCACTGTGTTCTCTAAACGACATGTATGTGTCTAACATGCTTCCACTGTGTTCTCTAAACGACATGTATGTGTCTAACATGCTTCCACTGTGTTCTCTAAACGACATGTATGTGTCTGCCATGCTCCCACTGTGTTCTCTAGACGACATGTATGTGTCTAACATGCTTCCACTGTGTTCTCTAAACGACATGTATGTGTCTGTCATGCTTCCACTGTGTTCTCTAGACGACATGTATGTGTCTGCCATGCTCCCACTGTGTTCTCTAGACGACATGTATGTGTCTGCCATGCTTCCACTGTGTTCTCTAAACGACATGTATGTGTCTAACATGCTTCCACTGTGTTCTCTAAACGACATGTATGTGTCTAACATGCTTCCACGGTGTTCTCTCGCAATCTGTTTGAATACTACCTCAGTACTGACTGCATTCCCC
>JACEFZ010002645.1:192500-207500 GCA_014155875.1 Cepaea nemoralis
ATGGGTTATGCGATGAGTGGAGGATGTGTGTGTGGGTGGGGAGATGTGTGTAGGTGGGGGATGTGTGGGTGGGTGATGGTTGGGGGGTGCATGCATGTGTGCCTGGGTGTGTGTGTGTAGTTGAGTGGGGGAGGTGTGTGGGTGGGAGGGGGATGAGTGGATGGTTCGGGTATGTCGCTCAACACATAGTAATATGCATTGTTTATGTTTACAATATTCATTTGACAATGTTTATTTCCTATGTGATTGTATTATGCATTATTGATAAACGAAAGATGAGTGATAGAAAAGGCCGATTGTAAGTCGGGCCTGCGTGCAAAATTTGTTACCCTTTGAAAATAACATCCGTTCGTTCGTTCGTTCGTTCCTAGACGACATGTGCGTGCATGTGTCTGCCATGCTTCCACTGTGTTCTCTAGACGACATGTGCGTGCAAGTGTCTGCCATGCTTCCACTGTGTTCCCTAGACATGTGCGTGCATGTGTCTGCCATGCTTCCACTGTGTTCCCTAGACATGTGCGTGCATGTGTCTACCATGCTTCCACTGTGTTCTCTAGAAGACGTGTATGTGACTGCCGTGCTACCATTGTGTTCTCTAGAAGACGTGTATGTGACTGCCGTGCTTCCACTGTGTTCTCTAGAAGACGTGTATGTGACTGCCGTGCTTCCATTGTGTTCTCTAGAAGATGTGTATGTGACTGCCGTGCTTCCATTGTGTTCTCTAGAAGATGTGTATGTGACTGCCGTGCTTCCACTGTGTTGTCTAGACGGCGTGTCAGTTTGCAGTGATCACTGAAGACCATCACAACATCTAGATGTGCAAGGAATAATATACGTGGGCAGATAAAACGAAGGAGACGAAGGATTCATGAAATTTATCACCACCAAAATCTGTGTTGTTGTTGTTGTTGTTGTTGTTGTTGTTGTTGTTGTTGTTGTTGGTGGTGGTGGTGGTGGTGGTGGTGGTGGTAGTGGTGGTGGTGGTGGTGGTGGTGTTTTTGTTGTTGTTGTGATGATGGTTGTTGTTGTTATTTGGTGTCGTATGGTGGTGGTGATGTCGTGGTGACATGTACTTGGAACTCTAACGCCTGTGAAAAGCACATTTCCTTCAACTTCCTGTAAATTTCCGTGAGCATTAATGTCTAGAATAAAATAAATTTCCTACCGGTTTGCTAGACCTGTCATTGTTTCCTGACCTACTTATCCCTTGAGTATTTGCTCCAGTCTCTATGCTCTACTCATCAGTCACCGACACATGTACCACAAGTTATTTACGGGGCACTGATAGAGTCTTGTTTGGCTATCTTCCATCACTACCTGCCCGTGCCGGAGCTAAACTCCACTTAGACAGTTGAGGTGTTTGGACACTTTGTTCTGTTTGTGTGTGTTAACGGGAAGTTCTGTCCATGGTTTTATGTTCCACACAGGTGTGTGGTGAATGTGAATGTGATGGTGATGCACGGTCATACATAACGATAATTTTCTCTTTCTTCTCACAGTATTGTGGTAAAGGAAGGTACCCACTATTGGCTCGAATAAAGAGTACAACTATTAAAACCATGAATGAAATTCTGAATGTTTCGGCCACCTCGAGTATGACAACGTCTGGCAGTGGTACATATACTGGCACAACTACACCAATGACCACGTCTGTGGCAGGTGGTGGTGGTTCAGATAAAAACGGGAAAAAGGCTAAGGAAGACTCTAACACCAACATCTACCTTCTTTATGGATTCCTACTTATAATTCTCCCTATAGCTGTTCTTGCAGCGATCTTCCTGTGTAGAAAAAAGCCGCAAAATGGAGGAAACATAAATGCGGTTAAACAAACAACAGAATAATTCTTAATGATAAGACAGCAATCGTTTGATCACAAAAAAACTATCATTGGCAATCCAAGAAAGCAATCGTTTGATAACAAAACATAAATCATTCTGACCAAACACAATCACCACGTTATCACAACACATAATCATTATGAAAAACAAAACCACCACGTTGATCAAAACACACAATCATTCTCAGTCACAAGAAAGAACTACGTTGGATCACAACACATAATCATTCTTAGTCACACAAAAAAGCAGTACGGTATTCACAAGATACAATCATTCTGAACAAACACAACCACCCATTTTGATCACAACACACAATCATTCTGATCAAATAAAACCATCAATATTTATCACAACACACAATCATTCTTATCAAACGCAGCCTCCCATGTTGATCACAACACCAATCATTCTGAACAAATAAAACCATCAATATTTATCACAACGCACAATCATTCTTATCAAACGCAGCCTCCCATGTTGATCACAACACCAATCATTCTGAAAAAATAAAACCATCAATATTTATCACAACGCACAATCATTCTTACCAAACGCAGCCACCCATGTTGATCACAACGCACAATCATTCTTACCAAACGCAGCCACCCATGTTGATCACAACACACAATCATTCTGAACAAATAAAACTATCAATATTTATCACAACGCACAATCATTCTTACCAAACGCAGCCACCCATATTGATCACAACGCACAATCATTCTTACCAAACGCAGCCACCCATGTTGATCACAACGCACAATCATTCTTATCAAACGCAGCCTCCCATGTTGATCACAACACACAATCATTCTGAAAAAATAAAACCATCAATATTTATCACAACGCACAATCATTTTTACCAAACGCAGCCACCCATGTTGATCACAACGCACAATCATTCTTACCAAACGCAGCCACCCATGTTGATCACAACGCACAATCATTTTTACCAACCACAACCACCCATGTTCATCAAAACATACAATCATTCTCAGTCACAAGAAAGCAGTATGGTGGATCACACCACACAATCATTCTCAGTCACAAGAAAGCAGTACGGTGGATCACACCACACAATCATTCTCAGTCACAAGAAAGCAGTACGGTGGATCACACCACACAATCATTCTCAGTCACAAGAAAGCAGTACGGTGGATCACACCACACAATCATTCTCAGTCACAAGAAAGCAGTACGATGGATCACACCACACAATCATTCTTAGTCACAAGAAAGCAGTACGGTGGATCACACCACACAATCATTCTCAGTCACAAGAAAGCAGTACGGTGGATCATACCACACAATCATCCTTAGTCACAAGAAAGCTGTACGGTGGACCCGCAAGACACAATCATTCTGAACAAACACAACCACCCATTTTGATCACAAGACACAATCAATTCCGAACAAACACAACCACCCATTTTGATCACAACTCACAATCAATTCCAAACAAACACAACCACCCATTTTGATCACAAGGCACAATCAATTCCAAACAAACACAACCACCCATGTTTATCACAATACACAATCATTCTCAGTCACAATAAAGCAGAAAGGTATTCACAAGACACACTCATTCTGAACAAACACAACCACCCATTTTGATCACAACTCACAATCAATTCTGAACAAACACAACCACCCATGTTGACCAAGCCTGTATCTGTGAATGTCCGGCACGCACGTCACATAGTGTCAGTGCTAGGGTTACAGTGGCCGAGCCAACTGACCCGAGACTCGAACTCTCCCAGTCACGTCACGAAGATGGCTCCGCTCAGAGTCACACTACTTCACAGGTAGCTCATTGATACATCCACATGTATTGTTTAGCGCCCATAGAAGTACAACAAAGAAGTTGACAATAGAGGACACACTAGACCAGGGGTGGTCCAACTTTTTGTGCGTAGGGCCACATGACAAATGTAATGCTATTGCTTTTACTTTGTTTACTTAACTTTTACAAATTTGTTAACAAGATTTTTACAATTTAAAAAAAAAATAATAATTTGGTGTTTTTAAAAAATTATCTATCAATGATAGTCATTTCACTAGAAACGTTTTCTTGTTTCAGCAAAGGGAAGTGACAAAGCCTTTTTTTTTTTTCGCTTGCGTGTCTGGAGAAAAGCGAGAGTTTTGCCTGAAATAATTTTACATGATCATACAATTCATGTGCAAACACACCATTGCCCTGAAGTTTAACATTCCGTTTATTTAACTTTTCCATAATTTCAATGGTAAACATATAGTCTATCTTCCACTCTTTATTGACAATGTTAGTATTAAAGTCACATTCAATGCCCTTCATCTCTAGGAACATCACTATTTCTTCTCTGAGGTCCCACACTCCCGTCAACACCTTGCCGAGACTCAGCCATCGAACACTGGTGTGGTACAGGACATCGGAATGTTCAGTTTCCAAATCATCAAGTAATGCCATGACCTGTCTGTGATTAAGTCCTCTTTATCTGATGAGGTTGATGACACTGACAACTGGGTCATTAACATGCATGATATTCAAAACAGTTTTACACAGACTTTCTTGATGGATCACACAGTGAAGTGGTAATAATGTGTGGTCTGGATATTCTGCATTAATCTTATCACCCATCAACTTTACCAGATCTACATTTTTTCCCTATTCCAAGCACAAGCTCCGTCAGTTGTAACACTTGCCATCTTGTTCAAAACCAACACAGTTCTTTCAATAGAGTTAGTAACAGCATTGAGTATATCATAGCCTGTGGTTGTGTCTTTGAGTTATTCAACAGTCAGTAACTCTTCAGTGAGTTTGAAAGCACTTTTTATTCCACGTATAAATATAAATAATTGGGCAGTATCATGTACATCGGTACTCTCATCCAATACAATCCATACCACAACAATTGTTTACTTGCATTTTGAAGTTTATGCACCAAATTATCACCTATCTCGTCAGCCCCTATGACGACAGTTCTCCTTGATAAAGTAATGTTGTCAAATTTGTTTTTATATTTTTTTTTGTTCTGGACACATAATGTTTTCTGCATCTAGCAAACATTCCTTGATGAAATCGCCATCAGAAAACGGATTGTTCTGTTTTACAATTCTGTGTGACAGCACAAGAATAGCTTCTGTTGCTGCATCTTGAATTGAAGGCTGTTTAGTGAAAACAGTTTGCTATTTCTCCCAGACAGCGCCTCGGAGGTGTGCATGGAAGCATGATCAACCGTGTATTGTTGTACCGGAAGTTGCTTTGACGTCTGTCATAGAAGATGTGTTTTCAACCCAGCTTGTCCCACTCACTGAATGCCGTTCTATTTGACCATTTACAAATGATTACCCTCATTTACGATCATTTTATTTTTTTACAAATTGTCTGTTGCAACCTTATGAAATGTTTCCTTCCGTCTTATATTTACCGCCACCAAGAAATATGTTTTTGATAGGTCCAAAGGCAACTTAAATCATGGAAAGTGGCGACATTTCTTTGATGTTTTGGCCACAGTTCTAGTGAACTCACGCTAATAAACTTGTTTTACAGTATTTCCGGTCAATTCTGGTGATGACACAAGGCGTATCCTAATTCGAATGGGAGTGGATGAAATGTGTAATATTAGTAAAGACGGAGAATTTAGACAGACATGTGGTAAAAAATGTGGAATTGAAATGGAAATGGGCAGGAAAGTAGAAGGGCTATGTTTCTTACTTTATTTTTCATTTCCTTCTTGTTTCTTCAGCAGCTGGTTAATAATGTGTACACAAGGATTCATGTTACTAGGATGAAGTTAGCTTTTTATATGGAGTTCGTGAAATCTTCCAAATAGCTGTGCGTATGGAGTGACCAAAGATGATACCGCAATTTAGTCACCATGTGTCAATTGTTAAGGCCATGTTGAGCTGTGCAGTTTGTTCACACGTGCTCTTGAGTGACAAAACCGATGTGAGTCTTCGTGAAAAATTGTCTACTCTGCTTAGATGGAACATAAAAACTTATTTTGCACGACGAATATAGTTGTAAATGTCTCTGTAGTGGACTTCCTTCTGAACGGCTAAGATGTTGGTCCTCTTTTCATTGAAGTTTATAGATGTTTTTCTATTATGTTCGTGTATTGTTCCATCATATGACAACGTGTTTGTTCTCACGTTTCTTTTTATGCCACAATATGCCAGTTTCCACCACAATATTACTCTTCTATTAGTATTCAACGCGTTTAGTGTTCTTTGTTTTCACTGCCTGTCTTTTGTCACTGTCAGCGACCTGTTCGCTGCAGATTCTCAGGACTCCCCTACTTTCGCACCGCACGAAATAACAACTCGTGACATTTGCGAAAGGAATGCAATTTATTTAGAGCCGACATTTGAATGGCTCTGCGAGCGTTATACGTCATCATCATTATACAACATGAATGCAATGAAGTGGTGAGAAATGATGCTAGTAATCACAATCTAAATTAACAGCCTATTGTTTGCCTATTGCCTAGAAACTATAGCATTTGTCAAGGATACGTCTGCTCTCTACCGTCTCCAGTCGGGTCTGTCCACACGCTACACATTGCGTGGACAAGCACGGACACTGTCCTCTCCGTGCAGTAGGCTATTATTGCGTGCATGGTCTCTCAAACACGCTGGCTTGTGAGCTGGAGTAACCGGGTACTTCACGGTTGCTAGCAAGGACAAGCTTCCCAATGGCTTGGGGAAAGCCCTCGCTCAGCTGTACGCATTGGCACCTGGTCTGACACAAATGTGTCTCCTTGTGAGGCTATTTATAGTGCTTGGTGTCTCTCCTGTCTGGTGTCTCCCTACTAGACTTGTATTAACTCTTCTTACCTCTGTAAGGTCTTATTGGAGATCTTGACAGGCTCCCCTCCTCTTTGTGAAGTGTTACTTTCCTTTAACTCATGTTTGTAACACTTCTGGTCACAAAGAAAAATTGGTTGCTCCAATTTTGTCAGATATCCAATAAGTTAAACTCTCTAGTTTGGGGATAGAACAACTCTCTTCTTCCTTTACTCACAATGCTTTACCTTTTCACTTGGCTAATTACGTAGCCCATGTCTCAGTATAGTTGGCTCTATAGATATCTTTGGGAATTGTTTTGGACCGGAACAGTTGTCTTATGACTTATGTCCTGGCTTCCGTCGTTTGACCTTATGTCTTTTGACTTTCACCTATTGACTTCTGTCTTGCCCTGTCCTTAAATTGCCCGAAATGACAACACACATACAAGTTGACTCTATTCTGAGTACAACACATGAGCACAAAGTGTTCATGTTCCCATTAATATCCCCTCCAACTCTTATACACATAGTTCTACTTTTCACCTTCTCGCTTCCGCTTGTGAAAAGCTATATTCACTGTTACATTAAGGTTTCTAAGAAGTTATTGTGTCCCCTGAATTTAGAATTATTGTTCGTTGAACTGAATAGTGTGTGCATCGTTTATATGTTTGTTTTCTTGTTTGTTTGCGTGTTTTCTAATAAACTACAATGTACTTAACTCTCTAACATGTGTATGCGTTAGTGTACTAAATGTGTGTGTTGCTTCGAGCGCCGCAAATCGGTTTATTGTGGTTACAAACGTTCGTTATTATTATTTGTGACCACAACTCCGCTTTCTGAAGCTCAAAGTACGTTCCCTATATACTCTATTAAATTATGGCAGTAACACACATAAAACTCGACAACCCATTGGCTACACAGATGACACAGACAAGTCAAAATAAGACGTTTCCAGCGGTGGAAAAATTTTCCGCTGTCTTTCTCTCTCGCTCTCTTTCTTTCAATGTTTACTAATTTTCACATTCTCTCCTCGCATTTATTCTTCTTGCATATATCTTTCATTCACTTTCATACCTTTCTTTCACTCAAACATTCTCTCGTCATTAAAATATGTTTCATAGCATCAAATACATGAACATTACATATATACAATAAACGATTGGCTGAATTATCACAATAATCACGCCAAATGACTGTGCGTTTTGTTTGCACGTGTCATGTCTATACACAATATACATACTTATGAGGATGGTTTGTTACCGATCCTGTAATAGTAACTTACATGATTTGGTGTGCTGACCTAAATTACCCTCAAGGGAAATAATCAAATAACTACTTTCATTTAAGTCAAATAGGTTAATTACCTTAAAGTGTTCTTTGTGAAAAAGATGATGTTAATTCCTAAATGGCTGGGTTAGTTTGGAAATGATATTTTAGATAAATGAATTTATAAATGATTATGATTATATGGTAATAAACTAATATAATATCTAACAATCGTATTTCTATAATTGGTGTTTTATGAAATGGGTTATTAACTAAATGATGGTGATTTCTAACTACC
Organism: Cepaea nemoralis; assembly: GCA_014155875.1. Taxonomy (NCBI): domain Eukaryota; kingdom Metazoa; phylum Mollusca; class Gastropoda; order Stylommatophora; family Helicidae; genus Cepaea; species Cepaea nemoralis. The sequence goes on from JACEFZ010002645.1 coordinate 200,672, forward strand.
AAATGAGAAAATAAAGTTATATATGCATTTGAACAATTTGCAATTCAATTATTAATAGAAAAACGAAGTTATACGTACTGTTAATAAAATAATAATATACATATATCACAGTTACATTTCTATATCTAATTACACTAAATCGACGTCCTCCTTTGCGTGGTGAAGATGGAGCAATGTTCTTTGTAGACTATTATAACATAGTTCATTTCGGCAAAGTCTTTTATGCTCTTCTTCATGGATAGTGTATAAATATAGTTCCCTACTACGTTATGTAGGTTCATAGCTAACACTTTAATGTTCCTCTAGCTTATGTGTGTGTCACCGCATGTTACTTCTGCGTCTGTTCGTTAAACTTCTCATAGCACTGTTACTTTCACACAGGTTACATATTTGGCGATGATAACGCACTTAAAATGTGTCTTAATCATCACATACGGCACTGAGTTATCTACCATTACAGTGTCACTGTTTCTGGTGGTATGTGGTCGATCCCTTCCTGTAAATCAGGTATTTCAATGGATAATGGTCGACTCAAAATGTCCGCAAAAGTGTTCAATCTTCCTTTTAAGTGCTGGATGGTAAACGTGTAATTTTGGAGAATCAAAGCCCACCTGTAAATTCTGTTATTGCTAGGAAGTCCAGATTGCATCACAGACAACGGAGAGTTATCGGATTGGATCACAAACAGTGCTCCTGCCAAAAATCTATGAAATTTCTTAACACAATAGATCAAACTGAGGCCCTCCAATTCTGATGCTGAGTAGTTTGATTCAGCAGGGGTAATCTTGCGACTCACGTACATTACGGGGTGGAACGTCCCGTCGTAGAACTGTCCTAGTATCCCAGATATGGAGATGGCACTCGCATCTGTGCGTAAGAAATAAGTGAGTTTTGGATTAGGCATACGAAGGATAGGTGGAACGCTGAAAAGATGTTTCAATTTTGATAACGCACTAATTAATCCTGCATCTTGTACAGATAACTTAGCGAAGCTTTTAAGATGTTAGAAAAAACACTGGTGATTTCCGCCAGATTTGGAATGAATTTACTATAGTAGTTTACCAAACCCAGTAAACTTCGGACTCTTTTCTTGGTCGTTGGCAGTCGTCAAATTCAGAATCTTGGTGACGATTCTGTCATCAGTTTTTAATTGGCCCCTGCAGATGGTATGACCCAGGAAGTCAATTTGTTCCATGCCCAACTCTACTTTGGTCCGCTTCGCTGTGAGCCCAAATACTCGCAACCTGTCGAAGACTTGTCGAAGTTTCAGTAGGTGTGTTGTCCAGTCTTCCGTATGAATGCATATGTCATCTATATAAGTTGAAATATTGGTCATCCCATGGAGAAGATCTCTAGTTAGACGGACGAAAGTAGCTGGAGCGTTACGAAGGCCGAAAGGAAGAAAGCGCCACTCATAAATTCCTAAAGGACGGGAGAAAGCTGTCAGATGAATAGAATTTACTTCCATCGGGACTTGCCAATAACCTTTCGTGAGGTCAATCTTGCTAAATATGCGAGATGTAGACATGTCCAAGATCAGATCCTCGCATGATGGAATTGGTTCAGCGTCAATTTTGGTTATTTTGATTAAGCGGCGATAATCGACGCAGAGTCGAATAGTAGAGTCCTTTTTGGCGACAAGGACAATAGGGAAAGAATACTCTGACTGAGATTCTGAATAATTTCCGCATCGACTCAAGAGAGAGAATTTCTTTGTCGAGGTTCGACCTATAGTTTAGAGGGATAGAATAAGGTCGACACTTGATTGGTGTAGTGTCAGTCAGAATGAGAGAATAGTCTATTCTATCTGTCTTTCCTGGGATGTCGGAGAAAATGTCTCTGTATTCTGTCACTAGCTCTATGATTTGTCGTCGTTGGTCATCTGTCAGGTTCGTTTCTATCTTTATGCTGTCAATGGTCGCCGTCGCGTCTACAGTAGGAACTGGTAATTCCATCTCGTCTTCGTCTGTTTCGTTCAATACTGTTGTGGTACTAGCTGTGTGTGCTGTTACCTGGCTAAGTGTGTTTGCGTTGTCGCTGTCGTGTGTCGCCCTACCTAGTGTAGATGTGTTGTGTACGTCTGTCGTCTCATTGTTTGGTGTTGGTGCAATTTGCTAGTCTGTCTGTTGTTCTTGTCGTGAAAAGTATGATTTCAGCATGTTGATATGAAATATCTTTAAGTGTCCTTTTATCTGTATTTCATAATCCACATCTGATATTTTACGTTCAACGTTGAAAGGCCCTTGCCAAGATGTTAGTAACATATCTTTATCAGGTAGTAGAATCAAAACCTTCTGGTTTGGTTCAAGGTGAATAGTTTTAGCACCTTTATTTGCATAGTTGTGGTTTCCATTACTCGACTCCTGCATTAGGGGTCCAGCAATATCGACCGCTATACTCTCATGTGGTCTAGATGCTAATACTGACCGTTGAACTTCGGCCTTCACATGCTTTCCCTTTCGTACAAGATGTTGACAGACATTACAAGATCGACAGAAAAATTTTATGTCGGAACTGAATTTAGGCCAGTAAAATTGTGACAGAACTCTGGCTCGCGTTTTATAATAATCCAAATGTCCAGCAAACGGTGACTCATGTGCGATTTTTAGCACATTTTGTCGGTATGTTACGGGTAACACCGTCTGCTGAATTTCACGGTTATCATATGTGTAATAACGCATGAGAATTCCGTTAAATTTTCTAAAGCACCAGGAAGCATTTTTAGACACTTTCTTTCGCTCACACAACAAGTTAAAATAAGGTGTGATTGTTTGGTCGGTGCTGTGTGCCTCGATCAATTTTTGTCGAGTAGTGTTGGTATCTGCACCACTTGGTGTTAATAGCTGTAGCATTTCGTTTTGTAAGTCAGTATAGTTTGTTTCGGTATCTGACTTTGTTACAGCGTTGGCAATGTGTGTATCTTTCCAGGCTCTTATGTTGTCGTCTGTACATTCTTTCAATGAATCTAGGCATCCTAAAATAAGATCCGTGCATGGATCTTGCAGGATAGCGCACGTAAATGTGCCGGTAAGGAACGGGGTATTGATATGCGCTTTTGTCAGTGGATGTTTCTCGATGGTTCGAGAGAAAGTACGGCATTTGACAAATTCACCCGTATAATCTTCTGGTGTAGCAAGTTCTCTCCTTAAACCCAGTAGAGTGCTCCCGCTATCAACTAAACATTGGCATGGTTGACCATTGACCAGTGCATCGTAGAACTTAAGTTTACCTCTGGAGGTACCTGCTGCGTTAGCATCTTCATTTGAACATGTTATTATGTGCCCACATTCCAATTTACCATCCGCATGAAACTGATGGCATACTTTACATTCTTAAAGTCTAAAATATCTGTTACTAATGATACACTCTGACATTCACTCGTTGGCAACACATTCACAAGTTCCGGATCAATGTCACTCTCATCGTCTGATGATGTATCGATGAGTGCTGCATTATTTGCCTTCATTCTCTGTCTCCCCATACATTTATTACTATAATGGCCATAACTTGAACAAAAATAACATTTAACAGCACGTTTAAAGGATGATCTTCTGCTTTCTTGCTTCTTCAACACTGCTTCTAAGTGTGACGGATATGCGGGGTTCTTATCACACATCGAGTAAGTCGGATGAAAAAGATTGCAATAGTTACATCGAGGTGGTTTCTGATGTGTTTGTCATTCTTACGGTAATCTTTCTGGTTGTACGATCTATCAGGAACTTTGTTTGCAAAAGCTGTAATTTCTGTGTCATGTGATGTAGTTTTAAATATGTCCCGATTAGATGAAAAATAAGCTGACCCCCGTTTCTCTAATTGCTGAATGGACTCAATATCTGACTGTTGTAAAAACTTTGCAAAAGGGGTAGGAACGGTAGAAATCACTTTGTCCATTACCATCAGCTCTTCTAGTTTTTCATAGTTGTTACCTACCTTAGCAGCTCTAGTCCACTTTTTAAATGTGCTCTGCACGTTAGAGATGTAGTCTAAGAAGGTTTCAGTTGCTTTTGGCTTAATCTGTGAGAATTGAATTTGGTACCCAGTAGCGTCTAAAAGAAAATGTTGCATTATCCTATCGTGTATGTACTGATAATTGTTTCTTAGCTCTGTAGGTATGGATTCTATTACTTTTAAAGGCTCCCCACTGAGGTTCCTCATGTAAATCATTGCCCAATCACCTAAAGGTATTTTCTGTGTCTTTAGTTGGAATTCTATGTTCTCAGTCCATGCGCTAATTGAATCACCTACACTGTATGGTTTGATAAGGCCCTTATACTTACTAAATTTGTTCTGTTCTTCTTGGCTCTTTGTTTGCTAGAGGCTATTTGTATGTTAGAATCTACCTCCAAATCCTTCATTTTTAGTTTCGTCTCTGAATCTACTTGTATTTGCTTTTCTTTGGTGGCATGATCTAAGTCTAATTGTTTCTGTTTGGTAACTTGGTCTAACTCTAATTGTTTCTGTTTGGTAGCTTCCTCTACTTCTTTCATTTCTTTTTTATGCTGCCTTTCTATTGCTCTTTCGTCTCTCTCTCTAAAGCAGCCTTCTTTTCCATGCGAGCTATTTCTTCTTTATACTTTTGATCCGCCCATTTCTCTAACTTTTCACCAGTATGGCCCATTTCCTTGCCTGCCTGGATGCACTCACTTAGTGACGCCATTTTGTGGCGTAATGTTAGTTCAGAATGATATCACAATAATATTCACACAATAATTTGTAATCATGTGTTAGTAAATATACATCTTTACTGGAAAAGAAGATGCATGATTAATTTAGAGCATACCAAAATTTTCTGAAAATATACTCATCTAATTCTTTGGAAAGTACGGTACTTGGGATGTTCCACCGCTGTCTTTCACACTTACAAAATGATTTGACTTGATAACACAATGGCTGCTTCTGTTTAGTAGAGCAGCAAAAATTAGACACACGCTTATGTTGTCAATACAAGCTTATATTTCATGCGAATGATGAATGAAAAAATGTGTAAGATAGTGATAAATGGTGTTAATCGATGATTGATATGATCGTCTGAATGATTGTTAGATGATATGTGAGATGATTCGTCGTATGACAGTCGATGTCGTCTTGTCTTCACTTTCTGACTATGGCGTATCTTCGTTCTAGGCTTCAGTTCGTCGCTAATCTATTTATTGACTTCGTAGAATGGTGACATTGATGGCTGTATCACACGCAATGAAATGTACACGGTGGTTACGATGGTAATGTTCATTGATCATTGTATACATTTCTATTGATTTTTGTATAATAACACACTTTCAAATTAATATTTGCAGAATTTCACACTTTAGCGATTTAATTTGGCTCAATTGTGGTTCACACTCCACAAATGGTATGATCGTATAATTCACCAAAGAAAATTCTTTATGCCATGTATGGAAACAAATTTACATTACTTTGAAATATATCACACAGCAATGATGTTGAATCGTGCAATGAACTGATGCTGGTTCAGAACTTTCTAATACCAATCGATAGCTGGCGTTCGTTCAGTGGTTTATAACACCACTTGCCTGCTGGCGTTAACTGTTGGTTGAATATTACAACAAATGCCTGCTATGACTGCTCTGCTGGCGTTGGTTCACTGTTTTCTGACACCAATTGGGGTCCTGCCTGTCAGCGACTTGTTCGCTGCAGATTCTCAGGACTCCCCTACTTTCGCACCGCACGAAATAACAACTCGTGACATTTGCGAAAGGAATGCAATTTATTTAGAGCCGACATTTGAATGGCTCTGCGAGCGTTATACTTCATCATCATTATACAACATGAATGCAATGAAGTGGTGAGAAATGATGCTAGTAATCACAATCTAAATTAATAGCCTATTGTTTGCCTATTGCCTAGAAACTATAGCATTTGTCAAGGATACGTCTGCTCTCTACCGTCTCCAGTCGGGTCTGTCCACACGCTACACATTGCGTGGACAAGCACGGACACTGTCCTCTCCGTGCAGTAGCTATTATTGCGTGCATGGTCTCTCAAGCACGCTGGCTTGTGAGCTGGAGTAACCGGGCACTTCACGGTTACTCGCAAGGACAAGCTTCCCAATGGCTTGGGGAAAGCCCTCGCTCAGCTGTACGCATTGGCCCCTGGTCTGACACAAATGTGTCTCCTTGTGAGGCTATTTATAGTGCTTGGTGTCTCTCCTGTCTGGTGTCTCCCTACTAGACTTGTATTAACTCTTCTTACCTCTGTAAGGTCTTATTGGAGATCTTGACAGTCACCTTTGAGGGCTTGCAGAACTGAAAATTCATCATTGTGGAATACAAACTGTTGTCAATGACAAGCTGTACTGCTTGTGCCGATGCGGTAATATTTAGGGCCTGCAATTGTTCTGAATATTTGGAGCAAAATTATCCAAGTAGGTGTGCATGTGGATTAAGGTCTGCTATCTGTCCAGCCTTAATCTGTGTGGGACGATTCCAGTAGGTGTTGACTGCTCTCGGTTGCATACAATTCAATCCATCCTTTCTCCAATAGTCATTTTCCTCTGTCAACAAATGGTCCTCACATTTTTCAACTAACTTCTACCAATATTTAATAGTGCGGACTGGGTTAGTATCTTGACGTCAGACAATTTGAATGTAATAAAATTTGATGGAACTGCGGTAAAGCTGTAAAAAAGTAAACAATATGAAATGATACATAGTAGTACGGCTTTACATAACAGAATTACGACACATACAGGACGTTGCGGCGATTAGTCTTCATCAGCAAACAAAAACATACACAAAACAAAACATAATGTCACGGAGATCTCCTGTGACTACATTAAGATGTGACGACAGAATGAGAAGAATAAAAAGCA